>VZRZ01006331.1:941817-1005786 GCA_013398175.1 Climacteris rufus | reverse complement strand
CTGCCGCCCTGTTTTTTGCCGCTCTGAGCTGCCTGGCTGCTCTCCAGCCTGTCCGCCATTACCAGCTGCCTGAGGCTGACCTGACCCTGCGCCACAGCGCCACCTGCAGCCGCTCGGGAGTCATCGCACCTGCCCTGCCCGGCCGGGAGCTCAACAGCGCCCCCCTGCTGTTTTTTCGACTGTGATTACACCGCACGGGAAAGTCACCTGCTATTGGTTTCTGGTTCTATTTATGGTTGTTATTATTGTTATTGCTTGTTTATAGATACTAGTAAAGAACTGTTATTTCTTTTCCCATATCTTTGCCTGAAAGCCTTGATTTCAAAATTAAAATAATTCGGAGGGAGGGGAAATCACATTCTCTGTCCTAAGGGAGGGTTCAACCTCTCTCAGCAGACACCTGTCTTTCAAAACCAAGACAAGGGTTAAGATGAAGAGAGAAGGAAAGAAAAAAAGAAAAAAGAAAGGAAGAAAGAGAGAAAAAGAGATCACCAGTCCTGGTTCCAATGTCAGTCCAAAGGGATGTCCAGGGTTCTGGGGCACACACCAGGGCTTGGTGGGCGTACCTCTTCATAGATAAGCTTTCTTGACCTGAATATTAGTGTCTTGCTTTCTATGCAAATTAGTTATCATGTGCAGTCCATTCTTTCAGATCTTTCTGGAAACGGGTTGGAGGCCTTGGGTGTCTTGGGTTGTCTTGATCTCGACACACAGTCATGCCTACTTCTCAACCTCATTCCTGCACTTGTGCTGTACTATGTTGTGCTTATCTCCTGGAACTAGAACAAGGATGTTTGTCCCAGACAAGTGCTGCTCTTCCTCCACATGACCCCCTTCTCCAGCCACATCTTGCTCTTTCCCATGGTGTGTGTTATTACTAATGATCTTTTGTTATTACCAACAATTCTTGATGATTGTTACCAATCCTGGGCTCCATAGCCATGTGGTTATGAGTGTTTGAGACATACACATGAATCTCTTATCTTTTGGGATTCTACATCCCCACACTTGCAATGAACAAACTAGCAAACATAAGGACATGTGTCAGTTGCTCAGCTCTCACCATTCCCTTCTCTTGTTGCTTCACCTGCCTATATTTCACAGAAAGAAATGTTAGAGAAGTGGGAAACAGTAGTTGAGGTCTGACCAATGGTTTTTGGGATTAGAACAGTCTGTTCTACCCCTCAGTACTTATATTAATACTGCAGCTTGTAATGAAAGCACTCCTCTGTCTTTAACTTTTATCTCCTCCACTGTCTAATTAATAAAGTTCAGTATGGGGTTTATTACAGTCTGTAAGTGTCTAGAGCAGCGAGGCAGCCATAGAGACAGTTACTACAGAAGGAAGGAGCAGTGAAGACTTCACTGTATCTTTTGAACAAAACAACCCCAGAACAACTTCCCCCCCCCCACTTCTCTCCTGCCACACTCAATCTGTTCAGGCACACAAAACAGGAATGTACACATCAAAAAATTTACCTCGTCACTTCTATTAACCAGAGTTTTGGTGCCAAATGAAAGTCTGTTAAGTGCAATGAAAATGAGGCCTGAGAGTTTTGTGCTTGGGAGATCAATGTGTGAATGCAAGACAGTCAGAAAGAAATCTGCATCTGAATGAGGAGGAGCATCATGCACAATGTATCTGTTATCCTTCCATAAGAATAGATGAAAATTGCTTAAAAAATGCAAAGCTTTTTTTCTTTCGTAACAGGTAAACCAGTTGTTCTCAGTTTTTCTTAGACTGATACATCCAGACTGCTATTGATATTTTGCAAAAAAAAAACATTAAGACTATCCATTTCTTTGAATCATAACATCAAGTTAGAATACAATGCAGTTCAATACATGCTCATATACGACCACTGTCTTGCTGCCACATGGAATCCTTTGAGAAACAGGGAAGAATGCAAGAACAATAAAGCAAATTACTCCTACAAAAGAAAAATAATGGAACAGTACACCTGCTCAGGAAGTATCAAACAATGCAAATGTTGTTTTCTATGATTTTGTCTCTCAAACATGTTATATATTTAACCTCACCAATACATGTGTTGTACTATACGAGAGAAATCAAAATAACTAAAAATAGAAAAAAAAAAGTTGAAAATGTTCTCAAAAATCTCAGAAAATACAAACAGGAGTTATGATGCAACTTCAACAAAATATTTATCATTATAATATATTATATTTTTCATTATCCATAAAGGATAATGAAATAGATGATTCAAATAAAATGGATAAATGTAAGATGACATATTTTTGGTCAGAGTTCAAAAGTTTATTTCTGACAATCAAAAAAAAAATTTCTTTCTCTGACAACACAAAACAACATTTGTATTTACTGAAAGAGGTAAAGAAATTATCTTTTCCTCAAACCTTCAGCAAAACTCCAGGAACCGAATTTCTCCAGAACATAGAATTGCTGCAATAAGTAAAAACTAGTTTCTGAGGAAAAGAACACAACCACAAAAATAAAATTAAAAATAAAAAAGAGGGGAATACTTATTATGAATCAACACACAGAAGAACCAAGCAGCTATCCTGAAGATGGAAAGCACATAAATGTATCTGGTGATGATCAACGGATTTCCTTTAATGCAAGACCTCTAGGGAAGGGCAAAAAAAGCAGAAATTGGCTGATTAAACAAAGTCATCTTTAGCAGGAGGCCTATATAAAGTGTAAAACAGCTTTCATACTATCGAAAACTAAGTATAACTAATGACAGCCATGAAAGATTTCCTCTGTGTGCTTTTTGATGTTCCAGTCATGAAAACCGTTTCCGACTTTGCAGTAAACAGTTTGATTTTGGCAAGAGAGAGATGCTTCTAAATGTCATTCCTGTAAATATTTATCATAACTACCTCTTAAAACTAAGATGGGCATCGTAAACTGCCCTCAAGTTTTAAGCTCAGATATGTGCTCAAAATGTGTATATAGAGTCAAACCACCCAATATTCAACTTTCTGTTCTCATCAAGTGTTGTTCAAGGTACAGGCCTTTATTTTACAGTGTAGAATAGATCCTTCATTTTAATTTAATTCATTGGGAGTTAAGGGTTCCCCACAACTTTAAAGAAGAAGTACCCATCCCATAGGAAGTGCCAAACACATCCTTGACTACACACCTCCATCAAATTGCACAACAGCCCCCAACATGCCAAGCAGCTGCACCAACTCTCCCAGCTCCTCATGCTTCACACCTTGTAAGAGCCTCACTGTCCACTTTCAAGAGCACTTAAACATGTTTTTGCTGGAGTGTTTTTGTCAAATGGCATGGACAAGCAGCAGGAGAATCTTAATACGTTCCCTGCCATCAAGATCATTTAACACACGCACACACAAAAAAAAGGAACAAAAAGGGGAATATTGCTTACTTTTCTCTGCTAGATGTCCCTTGAAAAATAACACAAGATTTGTCTCCTTCTGTTTTGTTTGGTGCTGCCACCCCACCAATTCAATCCCATTCCTAAATGTATATGTATATTTGCTCTAATAGCTTAGGAACAAACTGTCATCCTTTTATTCCTCATTTTTACAGCTGCTGATAAAGGCTTTCTACAGAGGTAAGTTGTGTTTGTTTTGGGGGGGTTTTGTATTTGTTGGTTTGGGGTTTTTTTTATCCTTTTTTTTCTTAGACCACTTTGAAAATGTGCTGTTTGCATAGTAGATTTTGTTGTTGTTATTGTTCTGGAGCCAAAAAATTGGACATCAAGTTGTCAAAGAGTATAAAATAAACTATTGCAAGTACGGCAGCTCACAAAGTAGGGAACCTGCTAGACAATTATTTCCTAAGACTTTTGGAAGAATTCTATGAAACTAAATATTCCTGGCCACTGAGTTCACAGAAGGGAGAAGAGAAGCTCTAGTTTTCCACTTGAAAATATTAGGTAGAAGAAGTTAAGATTTTCTTAGGAAGGAAATAAAAAACTCTCAGGTAGTATAACTGCAATATGCTCAGGATATATTTTTGAAACAACTCCAGCACTGTAATTTCAGTTGGTTAGAGTCATCAAAGTTAAATAAAAAGCCCAAAATAAATGCAATTGTTTCTACCTTGAATTTAAAAAGGTAAAGTATTCAATGTGTTTGTCAAAACAATTTAAGTATCTTTTCTCACTTTTCTGCATGAAGAAGCATGATGTCACTCTGCAAAGAAAAGAAAATCCTACAAAATAAACAAACAAAAATAACCTAAAGCTTCCAATTCTGGAAAAAAAACTTTGATGGCAACTTACTTTTGGTATCCCTCTAAATTTTGGAAAATTGGTATGAAAATGAGAAGAAAGAGTGAAGCATGTAACTTTACATATCTAGCATTCTTTTTGCTACAACTGAGTACTTACAGGAAAAGAAACCAATATCTTCCTAACTGGTTAGGAGAAAAAAATTTATAATTTAATTTTCCCTAACAATTTTGTAGATCCTTTCAGCCAAAACTAGCTACAAATTACAACTCTAAATCAGAAGTCAACAGACAGTTAAATAAAGTTCTCAAAGAATAATTTTTATGGATAATGAAATTTTGAAAAAGAAGGCTACAGTTTGAAATAGAATTATATTTCTTCTCTCCCCCACCCCATCTTGGCATCTCTAATTCCATTTCTATAAAGCATTAGATATAGTTCTCATGATGAGTGGGACTTTGTAAACTTATTTTACGTTTACTTGGAAGATTCTTTTATCACCTTATAGTAATAATGTTAAACAGGAAATCTGAATCTAGCAAGTAGCAAAGGCAAAATATTATAGAACTCTAAAATTCTCTAAATAAAAAAATTAATCCCTGATTATTCTTCATATCTTTCCAATCCTATGTCAAATTTACTCCTGAATTTTATGACAAAGCTTTTTACAATCTCAAATTCCAACGCTGTCACCGAAATCCTTTGTTCAGAATCTTAGCATAATGAGTTAGCAAAATTAACTGGCTTATGTAACACACTAAAATTAAAAAATGACAATAAATATAATCAATGAATGCTAAATTCAAGAGACAAAGAAACTTAACAAACATAAAAATTGGCAACAGTTATAGCCTGGCTTTTGAAAAACAAACCAATGTAATAACTCCACTGTGGTATAAAATATTATTTCTTCAGTTGTCTGAAAATAAGGTAAGACAGACAGAAATAGCAGCTGTGAGAACAAATTAGATATGAAGACTGAAATAGCAACAGGTGCTGCAAAACAAAATCTTTTATTTTTTCTGGTAATGGACTGGCTCAGACACCAGCCCTCTGAACAAGCATTGTGACAAGGCTGGATTTCCGAAAGGCACTGGTTCCCCCAGTACCAACTGGGGGCCATGTAAGTCTGCATTTACACTAACTTGTGACAAGTATCGAGAGAGGCTGGCCAAGAGAAATGCAGGACTCCTATTCCTCATATCCTCAAAAACATTATTTCCTCATGCTTGGAAAGGAGGGGTGGTATTCTCCAATTTTGATCAGTAAGTCATATCAAGGTGCAGATGGAAGGTTCTGCACCAAGATGTGTAAAGCCCCACTGCTGTACACGAGTTCAATCAAAAAGATGGTGCCTCTCCTACATAATTTTTTATGACTACATGTATAGCATACAGGAAAGATGCAAAAAAAACTAGGGCAAGGTGGAAGCATACGAAGCATTATTACTAATGATAACCATTGGTCTGAACCCACCTCCAACATATATCCTGTAAGTATCACGATACAGTTTGTTGGGGGGACAAAGAGAATGATGGAGTCATCAGTTATGGTAATATTTTAAGGGTGTTCCTCTTCAGGACAGGAGTAAATACAGGGTTGCGCCACTTGGCTGTGCCCAGGAAGATGCTGACAGCTGCAAATGGCATGACAAGGCACCAGGTAGGCCTAAAGAGACATCCCAGAAAACAGATTATCCAGCTTAGATAAAGTAGGAAAGTAATTCAGTTGTCAGAATACAGATGCAAGCAGTGACAAAAATCTAAAGATACCAAATGACATATGAAACTGTAAAACTTGGTTTTGTTTTACATTGTCTGAGGGGCTTCTTTTGGTTTTGTTTGTGCTTTGTTTCCATTTTGCTTTTGGGGTTTTTTTGTTTGTTTGTTTAGTTTTGCTTGTTTGCTTTTTTGGGTGTGCCTTTTTTTTCATTAACACATTGCCAAATATTTACTTTGAGAGGCCCTTTGATGCAAAGATCAATATACACAAGAATGTGAGAACACAATGATGGGAAGACAGATAATTAGTAAATAGCGGTAGAAGAAAATTAAAAAAACACGTAAAATGTAGGGGAATGAAAAGCAGGCTTTGTAATAGAACAAAAGGTTTCACCTTTGCAAAAGCCCCCTGATCCTAAAAAGGTCTTAGTAGGAGTATGTGCTTGCAAATATTCAGAGCTTTCTACCTGGTACATATTTTTCCTCAAACTGTAACAAATGAGTTCTAAAAACAAGGCTAATCTTTCTGTATGTCATCTTATTCCTACTGACAGGTGGGAACAGCAATCTGAAATGCTTCCTAGCATGTGTCCAAGGTTAAGAAAAACAGCAAAGTCAGACCTTAAAAGCCAACTGAATGAAAAAAAACACCAACCCTAAAATTTTAGGACAGCCATGAAAATAAAAGGAATAAAAAGGATCATCTCTATTTCATATGTCTCTTTCAATTTTTTTAAGGGTTGTATTAAATAATCACCAGTATTCAAAATATTACAGTTAACAGATTTCTCTGTTCTTCTGCCATATGCAATTACTAAACAAAAAAGTACTACTATAAAATGCAGTCTGTGTTGAAGACTACTATATCCCTCTGGCATCAAAAGAAGTTGCCTTCTCTCTTTGACAGCTGTTGCTAAGTTAAATCTGTGCTCCTGTGGATCCTGAGTTATATACCATAATATCAAAGTCAACATTTTTTCTTATGAAGTCAGCAGCTGGAAAATCAATTTATCAATCATATATTAAACCCTTATTACTTTACATATGTGTTTTGAGTAGACATTTAAGAGGTGAGCCAAAAACATGTTAGCGCTAAATATTTCCCTGGACAGTTTATACTTCAAAGTGTATTTCACATTTTAAGGAATACATAATCTGCTTACAGTTTTTTAGACTCAAAACCCTTTAAATCACTTCATGGAGATTTTTGATTCCCCTTTACTCACTTTTTAGGCCACAAGTATGATGACATGAAACCTACCAAGCACTGCTGTCCTGAGCCAGCTGAATTCCCAGTCACCTGCAATGTCTGCAATTAATTCTACTCACATGAACTAAAGTGACTTTAATTGTCACATTCAAAGTGAATCCAGGACTAAATGCCTGTGAAGCACATAGAACAAGCTGCTGGAGACTTCAATCAATGTTAATATGTTCTGTTAGAATCACAGAGGGAGAGTAATAAAGACAGTGCAGTACTCAAAAGGTGCAGAGAACTAAATTAAAGGCACAAACTTGAGCCTGAGACAAATCTGATCAAGGTTACAAATACTGCTCGAGACTTGGAGACCAACAAGTAAGAAAAACTATCAGAGATCTGATAAATGGAAGAAAGGAAACCACTCTACTACATCTTATTCTAATATACTTCATCATCTTGTTTCATGAAATTCGTGGTGATTTAATGCATTCACAACACTGTCTCATTCTGCCTATGTTCTGGTGATTTGAACAACACTTTTTATTGTAAGCATGAAAACTGTAAAAATCTTGTCCATCCCAATATAATCCAAATTACTATTTCCTCCACTGTTCTGAGGAACTGATAAGGAAAAATGCCCAAGGCAATCTCACAGAGCCTTTCTAACATATCTGACACTTTGGTAATTCAACATGATAATGAACAATAATTAACTTGCAAGCAAGTCTCATACTCCTCACATCTCTGTCTGATAGAGCAATTCTTTCCTGTCAGCAGTGGTTTCTCTCCAAGAACCCCATCCACATATTTCCCAGATTTCACCTGAAAACATTTCCATAGAGATTAATTTACTTATTTATATCTTTTAAAAGCAGTATCTTCAGTGACCAGGATCTGTCGACACTATGTGCAACTGCTGAACAGCATTAAGTCTGGAAAGCTTAATGCAATCGCGATAGATCCTTCATTAAAAAAGTGAGTCTGGAAAGTTCAGATGAATTAATGTTGAGGAGGCACCGAGAGGCTTTAGTTGCAAGGAACACAGAGCACTAGGTGTATATTGTTTTAACACAAAGTCAATCTTTCATGCTTTTGTGATTTTACTCAACTACCCTCCTAGAAAATAATTTCTGCGATTACGAACTGAAACTGCTCAAGAAGATATTCTGTTATTTGGACATCACTCCCCCACATTGATGTATACAAAGAATCAGACTGTAGCTTCTATTTATGTTACATCCAGTAGTAGAGTCAATAATAGAACCAAATAAAACTAAAGAATTAGAAACCCCCTGAATTTTACTTTCACCCTTCAGTAGGTTCACTACTCATATTCTGAGAAGTGCTGTAGACAGAAGGTTACTTCTCACATGCTTTAACCACAATAAAAAGACCCTGAGATTAGCCCAGTTGGTCAGAGCATGGTGCTAATACTGTCAAGGTTGTGGGCTCAGTCCCCATATGGGCAATTCACTTAAGAGTTGGACTTAATGATCCTTCTGGATCCTTTCCAACTCAGACTATTTTGTGATTCTGTGAAAAAAATTGATTCTCAACAAACCAGCGAAGTGGTGATTTCCCACACAGATGGCAAGGGAATTCTCACAAAAAAAAAATAGAAATAAAACTAAGAAAAACAGTGGCCCAGGTACTCAACTGCATCCATATATTATACCCAGTTATTACCCACCAGAGAGGTAAAATAGGCTAAGTGACACAAGCACTTACTGCATTCCCAGTCAGCAGTCCCTCTGCTCTGTAATTCATACCTCAGGTATTTATCATGGCTATCCTGTTTTGCCCATCCTTACATTAACAAGGCCATAAAACAAGCCCTAGAATGCTGGCTGGGAACATTCTATTTTTGCTTACAAGTCTCCTGCACAAGGAGACCAGCCCTGCTGCAGCTCACTGCTGATGGGAAGCTCCAGGACTGGATGAAGCAGGAGCACCAGAGCAGCGGGTACTGATCATTAGGCTAATATCATATGGGTCCCACTTGTGTTTAATGGACAACCAGGGGAGCAACTTCTGCCATATTTCATTTCTACTCAGTGAATTTTGAGAAAGGACCAAATCTAGACTTAGTCTGCAGCTGCATCTTAAGCCTCCTAAAATGGTAAAGATGACAAACAATCTCCCTGCCCCATCTGTCAGAACGACACCACAAGCTTGAGGAGATTTTATTGCAGATCAAACCCACTGTTTATACCCAGCTTACACAACCAATGTGCTTTGAAATATGTATTTCTCAAAATCTCTGTAGAAACACCCAATCTCAAACCATCTTGGGGGGGAGAGAGGGGCAAGAAGGGGAAAGGTTATAGGGAGAATAGCACAGCTGTGGTGCATGGATTAAACTGAAGTTTATGGCATTCCCTGAATTGTGTGAAACGGCTGGAACATAAGCGACCTGCAGCACCACCCACTCAAACATTCTCTCCTTGCCTTTGGGGTTTCCATGAGGTTTAAGGCTTGCTGCACAGAGGACACCATATTCTAAGTAAATATTAGGACACTTTGATGAAAGGAAAATAAATCTCTCTTGAACATAATACAGTTGGAAGCATGGCTACTCACAAGATTTCACGTTGGACAAGGTATTACAAAATAATAGATAATAACAAGGGGAAAGAAATAGATGACCTAAAGGCTAGCTTTAAATATTCATCTTCAGTAATTCATCCACTTCTCTTAACTACCTCTTTAGTTAAATATAATCTGTTCAGTGCTCTCAAAGTGTCTAATAAAGTTATTTCACATTATTATTATTATTTATTAAGGCAGGAAAGAAGGAAGGTGGATGATGGGGCAGTCAGGATAGACTACTTCTGTAGATAAACTTGAATTTTAGCAAAGATAACCCTGAGTGAGGCAATAAATTTCAAACAGACCAGAAATAAGCAGAAGAAAGAGGCTGGGAAGCTTTTCCTGCTAATGTAAACCTGTGAGGGCTTGGGTCCATTTTGGAGCCACTGTGGGACTGGTGGCTTCACAAGGGTCACTTCAGCACAGCATTAGGCCACGACAGAAGTGCACAGCAGCAAGGGACACCTTCCCCAAGCCCCACTCCACTACTTGTGCTATGAAGGCAGGAGCTGCAAAAGCGATGAGTCACTTACACCAGGCACACAAAACATATCACATGCCGCTGCATAAGGCAGGAGTATGAGTAGATATGAGAATGTAGTTATTTCAGGCTACCACCCACCTGGATTGTTTTAGAAGCAATAATTCAGAGGCTGAAAAAAAAATTGAAATACAATACAATTTATGCCTAGTCCTTTAAATGAGAACAGCTAGACAAGTATACACTAAGAATGAAATTAATTATTACAAATTAAATTACATGAAGTTCTATTATGCCCAGCATATTTATGATTATTATTATCATTATCTTCATTCTTATTATTTGTAGCAGGGGGGGTGGATTTGATTTTTTTTTGTTTGTTTCTTCTTCCGTCACAATTCTTCTCTTTTCATATCCCTACTGAAAAAAAAAATGCTAGTACATTTTATCAATATGCAAAATGTTATTCTCTTCGAAGACTTGCAGTGTTGTGTTTACAGTTTTACTTGATGATCTTAGAGGTTTTTGTGAATCTTTTTTACTAAATGATGACCAAAGGATCCCCAAAAAAGGACATTTTCTCTCTTAAATCATGAAACCTCTTTTTCATGAAACAAGAATGTCAAGATTCACTTAATGGAAATCAATGTACAGATATTAGTAGTACCAATGTTTTTTCCTGCAATATATTCAATTATTCTTTCTTAATACCCAGTGCACCTTTCCCTCCCCAAATGGATTTACTCAAACTTGCTTTATCACTTCAACTCCTCCAGCACTTGAGAGAACATATATTCTTAGATAACCCATGATTATGAATGTATCAGAGTTCTTGGGGTTTTTTTCTGAAAACCATTAATCATCCTCATTTCTGGGGGGAAAAAAGCTTTCTTTAAACTTCAAGAAATACTACATTGAAAAAAGTTACCTTTTGTTCTTATCATTAAAGGAATAAACAAAAATTTGTTTTCACAAAGTTTCTATACCCAAATAGCCTTATGCTCTACCATGCCAAGAGATTGCTAAAATTCTTCACATTTCAAAAAATTTTTGGTGTCCAAACAATTCAAGCCACTGCTTTGTGTCCATGCACATCAGGTATTGCAGAGTGTGCAGTAAGAATCACAAGAGAAGCTCACACTACCTGCAGGAAAGATCATAGGTCTTGAGTAGGCTTCCTTTCCTATGGAAGGCTGCAGATGGCAGTTCCTGTGAATCTCTGGGTTCAGAGACACTTGCTGCTGCACGAGGTGGCATCTCTGCACTCTGCTGGGGAGGGCACAGGGAAGGGAGCACCCGGATAAGAGACAGCAGTGAGATGGATGGAGAAAGCTCAAGGCGATGACTTGGTACTGAGGGATGAAAGGTGGAGACACAGAAGCCTGGAGGCACGGAGTTAGTTTTACACAATGTGCCATAAATTATTGGTCAAAATTAAAAGCATCAAGTGTATCTGTTGCACCTTCTAGAAATCTTTCTCAGGGACCTCACATCATTTAAAATAGCCCTGCTCCCTTTCAGTCCTTTAGCCTGTTAAGGAGTGTGAAGAAAGTGGTTCAAAGGATAGTCCATATTTGTCATGGCATCAACAGGCAGTGTGGCTATGCAGTGGGAACACTGATATAGTTATTTTCAGCATTTCATTTGTGTTACAAATAACAAAGTGCATATTTATCTATAAAATAGGTAACGCATGATTGCCTTTAACTGGGGACATTTTAGTCTAATTCTATATATGTATACAAATTACAATTATTGTTTCAGAAAAGAAGTCCATATGAAAGCACTATGGTGAATGAAAAAAAGTGCAACAGTTTAAATGCAATTTTTTTATCTATTTAGCTCCACCTAACCTTATACATTTGCTACTATTAAAAGGAAAACCTAGCTGAAAACTAGAATTTAGCCCAGAGAAACTGTATCAGCAGAAACACAATTCTGGAGAACATAAATTTACAGCTAAAGTTAATGACCTTTCTAGAATCTATCAAGAAACCAACATAAAGAAAGCAACAATAGATTTTCTATTATTCTTGGTAGTTTAAGTCTTTAAATCAATTCTTTACATAGTGTGGTATTTCTCCTCCAAAACACTACACAAAGAAAATTAACCATTATAAATAATGGTTTAATTAACTGACTTATAAAAAAAAAAAAATTGGTCCCGCTAGGCTATCTGGCAGAGAAGTATCAAGAGAAATACATTACTTAAGACAATTAGTGAAAGGTTCAAAAGTTCATTCCTTCTTCAAAACAGCATTTAGTACTCTCCAAATCTTTTCCATCAAAACTAGATGGTTTATAAATCCATTTCTTAGTAATTTCCCATAAGGACACTAATGCTGCACCTCAGCTTGGAAGGGCTAAACTGAGCATGTTGCCTATCTATCATGTTCCATCTGTGTATTCAGAGGAGGAAAGACCCACCCCAGACACTCCCTGGCTCCTGCTTACAGGTCTGTTGTAGCCTCTGTCCCCACAAAGGGAACCATGGGGGTTGAAGAACCTTGGGAATCCCAGTGCCCCAGGGATCTCTGACACAGAGTGGCCCCTGACACTCGGCTGCCCTGGAGGTGAGCCTCAGTCACCTTCTCTCTGCTGTCCAAGACATCATAGCTAGAATGAGAAACCATAGTATTCTGATCCTTCATTCCCACAGGAACCAGGGGGAAAATGGGATGGTAAATAGGAAATATGGATAAAAAATTACCTGACCACAATACAGGCTGGCTGCTATTTTAGTCAATCCTTGCACATGTTTCTATGCCTGCATGAGCACTCTTCCCCCAGCAGTGGATTCCAGCACCTACTAGTTTCAATAAAGATTGTGAAAAAAGATAGTTTTTCCTGTTTGAGCAGAAGACCAGACATATATCTAAGTTTTGAGATAGGAATATTCATACATGCACATCTCTTATTGCAAAGGGTTGCATTCAATAGCCAATTAGAAAGTACAGCAGCAAGATCAAGGGTATGATGATAATTCTAATTTTAAGAGTTCCATAAAGACATGAGATGGAAAGTTCATAAGTGCTTTTTTAAACAAAACCATGAAAACTGATACTATATAAAATGCCACAGAGATGTTCAAGCCTACTTAATGCTTCAGAGGTCTCAGCACTATCTTCCATTTCAAAGTGAATGTTTTGCAGGTATTCCCTTAGTACACATTCGTAAATCCCACTGGGTATCTTCCCAAATTCCTTGGAAAATTTTGGCAAAGTGTGCTTATGGATCAGGAACTTTTGACTGAGCAAAGTATTTCTGGCACCTAAAAGAGGCACTCCACTGCTGAGTGGAATTTACATCAGCATCTAGACTCTTCTGCTCATTGATCTCTTTAAGTGCTTATGCATAGCTTTAAAGTCTCAGTGGTGTTGTTTTTCCTTTTGATGCCCATGGATGCAAAATCAAGATCTTTAAAGACAATCCATCCAGACTAAAGTAAAAATGTTGTATGTTATAAATTATATGTATCAAAGTATGATGAGCACACAGATATAGCAGTATGCTTCATTTCATATTTAGCATTGGTTGTTCAAGAAATACACAAGTTATATAAATAAAACAGTAGCAGAAATATCCCTGTGATGAAGAGCTTATGAGCATGAATTCTGCATAGAAAACCACATGCAAAGTTTGCAGTGTAAGCCAATCTCACAGTGACAACATTAAAATACAAGGATACACTTGGACACTGCACTGTGGGGGAGTAAAAATACAACAATAAATGCTTGTATGACTTTTGGGGAAAAGAGGCAAGAATGGAAGCATACTCAGCTTTTGTCAACCCTACTCTCAATAGCACACAATTAAAGCAAGTTGCTCCCTCGTCTGATCTTCCCACAGTTTGGTTCACAAACAGCAGAGCACTCAGACAAAGCGAATTTGAGTCAACTGGACAAAATTAGGGAATCTTTGAATGTTCTCCATTCTAGTTAGGTGTGTGCAGTGTAGCCTAGAGCTAGTCCAAAGGCAACCCCCATGGCACAAACAATGGGGTCCTCAGCACCCAGTGTCTCGTCCCAGAGGTCTGCCCCTACTGGGCTGCCCTTTGTGCTAAGGTAGGCACTGCCCAACATCACTGTTGTGCCAAGGGAAGAAGATAGTTTGCACATTTTAATAGGAAATCTATTGTTAAAATCCCTTAAGCTTCATAAGCAATCTGTAAGAAGTCTCTTGCTAGAAAAAGAACTGTTTTCTCCATACCTCCCCAAAGAAACTGTTGGCTTCAGCAATCCATTAACAGAAATGACTGCAGGTGCCTATCTTTCCTGCTAAAATTAAAAAGCTTTATGCTTACTCCTAATTCTATTAATTTTCATCGTAAACACTGTCTAGCTAATCCTGAATTGTTCTATCTCTCAGTATCGCAATATCAGCTCACATTTTCTCTGCTATACATTTTTTCCTCAAGGTCCAGGATTTTCTTATCTGGTGATTAAAACTGTTTAACCAATTTAACTACTTTTCATAGTAGCAGCACATCAATAAACTGAAGAATATTGTTTTTGGTTCCTACTGAGAAGATAAAACTCAGCAGTCTAAATAGAGATAAAATACACAGCATCAGTCAGGCCAGAATGCTGCAGAAGGAAATTGTATTGGATACACTTCACAAACTCAGAGAAGTTACTGCCTGAGATCTCACACCCACAAGTGGTCACTGTTAGCAAGGGCACAGCAGGAAGACCACAGGTCCTCAGGAGGCAGTGACTGCTATGAAGCCTGTAGTCAACATGGAAAACCTTGAGCATGATGGACTTGCTCTGTCTGCCTAACGGATTATTACCATGGCCATCCAGATTACAGGCATATGTGACTCAGGGAAGTCACAAAGAAAAGGATTAGTACTTTAACCATAATGGCAAGATGACATAGCTCAGAATGAAGGTCTAAATATAGGCAGGGGAGAAAAAAAATCTACTTAGTTATACAACCCATAAAATCACTTATGAAAAATGGGTAAGGGCAGAAAAGCAAAGGGCCAGGAAGTTGTTGGGTGGGTGATGTTTATATCCAGCTCCCATGAGAAGCTCAGGCAATTGCAATAGCAGGCAGGCCTTTCAGAAACAGCCATCTGAAACGAAGGAAGCCTATAAACTTATAGGGAATTTATAGCAGACTTCTGGACTAAGATGATTGCTTTTAACCATATCTATGGAACTCTCTCTTACAAGTCTACCTAGTCAGTTATTCTAAGTTTGAAGGACAACTATAAGTATATTGCAGAGTAACGTTGCCATATATCCTGCCTGATGCTACATATCCAGGCATCCACTACCCACCACTCTACTAGGTAAACACTAGTCATACCCTAAAGTTGGAAACAGTAGAAAGTTGTGAGGAGAATCTTCTTTCTGACAGAGCTTGTTTATTGGGGGGTCCATGATGTCAATCACTGAAGAAGCCTCACTGATTGTGAAATACAAACTGGTGTTTCCTAGAGGCCACCTCTGTCCCTAGGAACCCAGAACCAAGACTGACAAAATAAACTCCAGGGTGAATGAAAGGGAAGAGGATGGGTGTGAGACTCACAAAGACAAAAGGAAACTCTAAACTTAAGAACAAAAAACCAATTCTGTAATTTCTGTAATTTTTCTGTGATTTCTGTAACGTAATGAGAAGTTACTGGGGTTGAAGCGTCACAGAAGGGTATTTATTACATATATATAAAAATGCATTTTTATATATTTTACATAAAAATATAACCCTTTTATTTTCTTTATTTCATAGACAGCTCGCAAAACATGGAATGGGGTTCTTCCTTTTTAAACTGCAATTTACTACCTTTCAGTTATTACTCCCATTAGATTGAGAACTTAAGAAATCAATATGTTTTACCTAATGTATCAGAAAGAATGAAGACATTCCATTCAAACAGGAAGAGGATTAAATAAAATAAAGCATGCATAATTAATAATAAATTTGTTTCAAGGTTTAATAATTTTTTTATGTGGAAATCAAAGCTGCATAACAGAAATAATTTCCAAACATGCAAAATAATAATGAAAACAGCAAGGGGGAAAAATAAGAAATAATTTACTTAATATTATTGTTTATCAAGCTAATAACACTTATCTCTCCAGGGCACAATGAATACAAGTCAGTGTTTCTGTAACTCACAGCAGCTGAAAGGTGCTATTTGAAGTAGCATGTATTAAAATAAAGGTGTTGCTAATCCTTATTTTAAATTTCCATTTACATGGTAATTTTTTTATCACTCTTACATCCAAATATCCTTACAAAAGACTGAATTTGAAGTAAAAGGAAAATTCTTTTGTTCAAAAAATAACTGTTGGCTATGCTCTGCTTGAATTGCCATACTGCTAAACTGACCTGTTCCACAAAAAGATGCCAAATAAGAAACCAAGACACTTCTGCTTATTTACGTAGACTACAGCCATGCCCTCCAGGTGTTCGCTCTTCTCACTTTGGGTTTTCAATTTTTCTTTTATATGTACGTGTACATAAACTCCTGTGGGAGGGGTTGTGCCCTGGCTAAGAAAAATGGCAGCATTTTCATAATAATCTGTAGCAGATTTGTGGGGCTGAGGATGTGAGGGAAGCCAGCAGTTCCAGATGCAGGGAATGTTTGTCCCAAAAAGCACATGCTCCTTCCACCTTCTGAGACAGACCAGGGAAGTCTACAGAAGGCCTTGTCTTGCAAAAATAGGACATTTATCAAGTCTCATACAGCTAGTCTCCTGTTAGTACTTGAGGCATGCAGTTATAGTTGGACAATGATTGAGTTTGCAGTACTTAATATCTTTGCATCTTATTTGTCATTTTCCAAACTGATACTTGCTACTCCAGTGCAAGCATTCTCCTGATTCAGCTCCCCAGGCTCTCCAGGTAACCAAAGTTCTTAACAATGACCATGTAATTCCTCTTCCCACCAAGAGTGCCTCTCCAGCTTTACACACAGCAAACTATGGCAGAGTTTACCTCCTCAGAAAAGTTTTAAAACCAAAATATAACAAACAAGAAATAAAACCCAAGAGCTGTCCCTCAGCTAGTCCTCACAAACAGCCCTTCACAGCCTGCCTCACAGGTTCCCACCACAGCACAATCTGCTGGAAATCCTCAGCTCAAGACATCTCACTATTTTTGGTATGAGCTGCCTTTGGAAAACTTCTTTTACACATCAATTCATTCTCTGTTTATCTCCCTACTATTATTTTCTCTTTCCATCAGTGTTCGTTTCATAATGCTGTTGAGATGATAGCAAAACATCAGACAATGTTGTATCACTTTCCAGCTTTCCATCCCTCCTTTAAGAGAAACCACATGTGCTAGTTCTGAGTCATATTTCCAGTGCCACATTACCTCTGGTTCTGCTATGTGAAATAGCTCTCATTGTGCAGCTCACCTCAGGAGACTGGAACTTGGGATGGGTCACTTGCCACTGCTGCAGAGCTGGCAGGTGCCACCACACCTCTGCCCATGTTGCAACTCGCTGCAGTCTGCTCCAACCTGTGAGCATGGACTCCTGCAGCAACCACCCCAAAAACATCACCTGCCTTTCCTGACTTGCAATGGCATGACAATAACAAACATCTAAGACCAGCAAAGGCAATTGGGTAGACTCTGTGAAAGCAGGGCTGATGCAGACAACTGTGTCACCCACAATAAATCAGACAGAAGTATTCAGAAGCAAGTAGTGACTCACATTACTCACTCAAACCAAATAAAATGAAAACTTGCCATGGGACAGGATAACCTTTAGTTTAAGGACACAATCATAAATCACAAAATGAAGACCTCCTTTTAGAAAAATTTTCTGGCTCACCTGAAGCCTTTTCTTGATTATCACTTGTGGACTGAGAGAAGACAGTAGAGAATTCATTCAGCTTTATTCTTATAAATATAAACCTCTAATTTTTTGAAAGATCTAGGACTTAACCAGACAGTGTGGTATATTTCATTATTAAATCTGATTTGCCTCACGTTGCCCATAAGTGCCAAGGAGAATTTAAACTCCTGCCTTGCAAACCAAACCATCAAACAGAGTTGTTTTTTCTTGTATTTACAACAGTGAAATACCAAGGCTTTCAAAAAACTACACTGTCTACCCATTTTACTTTTCATCACAGTGTCTAAAATTAAATTTTTCAGTCTGGACATAGCAGTCCAGGACTGGAAAGAGGCATGATATTAAATCTGCCATGTCAGCTCAGGACTAACAGTAGATCAGTAGGTCCATTCAGAAAACAAAGATTAGAATATATATCACCACAGAAGAAAATTTAAGAAAGTAGAAATCTAGATATTCCCATGTGCTAGTTTGGGAATATGTGTATGAGTACAGGAAAAATGACCTATCACCCAGCTAAATCTTTTTTTTTCCCTTTTCCCAGTGAATGAATTGACATAATCACTGAATTTCTGACCTGGCACATAACCAACAAAATGTGGATTAAAAAAGAAAACCACAAACCCAAACCCAAACCTGACCAACAAAAAAGTGTTTTTGCTTCTATGCAAACCAACATCTCCACACAGGCTGTGTAAGCAGCAATGCACATGGATGTCTAACAATGGCAGGTGGGATTTTTATTCTTTTGTTCCGAACACAAGTTAGTCTGGTTAGGTTTCTGCAGAGAATAAGCCTGCAGAAATCATGGCAGTCTAGGAGAATGGTTGGGTCAAACAGACATTGTTTGCATTAGGAGCAAAATAACTCAAAGTACAATCAAAACTACAAAGAAAACTGCAGAAAGTACAAATATGGCCTGCAGTTTGAAAAATGCCTTTTAACCGAGAACCAAAATGGATAAAAGACAGGATGTGTTATTCTCTCTTCTCTCTCTTTGAGGATATAATAAAAGAGTCAAGTACAAAAAACCCATTGGGAAACTCTGCACATTCAAAATTATTCTACTTCAAGTCACAATGTGTACGACCGAGGTGCTTAGCTTGATAAAGGTGAAATCTTGTCTCTAAAACTCTGCATGTTCTTCAGACCCAATCTTATTTTAAAGTAATTGACTGAAACTTAATCTCTGGATTCAGTCATGTAGAAAATAAGTTTGGACTACTAAAATTAGCAGCAAGTCTTTCCAGAGCTTAATGTTTTAAAATATTTTAACAAAAGTTTTTGATATTGCATCTCAGTAACATTTCCAATGCTACTTTCTAATAAAAATTGCAATACCATTCATATCTGTAATAAAGTTAAAGGTCCACATGTTCTAATGCCTTGTCCCAGACAACAGAAAGAATAATTTTTAGCTTTTCCCTTCCTTTAGTGATAGTACAACAAACTATATTCAATTATTAGATTATTGTACCTGAAAAGGCTCATATGACACCAGGAAAAAAAACAAATTTTGTTATTTAATAGTAATTTTCTTCCTTCTTACACAGTAAAATAAAAATAATTAAAAGTCCTTGTACCTTACGGGTTTATTTCCTCAAGAAAGCTATTATCTTCAGCTGTTTGTAAAGGAGTTATGAGATCAGCCTAAAGATAATGTAAAGAAACAATGTAAATTGAACATTTAAGGCATAATAATTGAGTTACAAGCCTATCACTCAGCCTTGCTATCAGGAAAAAAAATAAGTGAAAAAATCAGATGCTGGTTTAGTCCTTCTCCAGAAGAACACTACTTCTCAAGATTTAAAAAGCTAGTGAAAATTTCCTCTCCCAAACAAACAGGACACACCAAAACTAAACCAAACAATCAAAATCCATGCTCCCCACCCCAACATATTTTTATCTATCTGTTAATTTAAGAGGAAAGTAGAAATGACACAACGAAGATATTATCATAATAAAACCAAAGGAAATACTGGAAATCTGGAAGGCATTTCTTGGGTGAATTTTGAGAGAGGCCTGAGAGGAGCAGAAGGACCCACTCTGAACATGCCCAACCTTGCATGGGAGCCTGAGCACAGCTCCTTTGCAGCCACACAGCTCCTCGTGGAGCATGTTTTCAGCTCCTCGTGAAGCAGATGGAAGGCTCAAGCCTGGTGGAACACAAAGACATTGCCCAACACCTATAAGAACAGACCTTGCAATGAGATTTCCGAAAACCATGGGAAATTGAGCCTAAATAAAAATTACGGGACTAAATCAATTACTTTAAAAACGATTCCGCATCTTTGGAGAAGACCAGAAAACAGTCAAAGACTGAAACAAATCAAGTTATTCAGCACAAGCCAGTGACCTGGAAAAAAAGCGATTATTTATGCTCTATTATACACTCCTTGGTATTAAAATCTTTTGCATTATTTATAACACCTGCACTCCCTCAGCAGGAGCTGCTCGCAACCTTCAGCATCCCCGACAGGTGGCGTCTGGAATCCCACAGCACAATTCCATCGAAAATTTGGAGTAATCAAAAGCTTCTTGAGCAAAAGAGATTAATTGTTTTCACTGCTTGCGTGCTGAAACTGCTCTTGCCAAGTAGTCAAACCACATAGAGCAGATGAGATAAATGGACACAGGGCAGAATTGTACATCCTTAGAGAGCCTCAAAGGCAGCAAGTGTATGAATCCATTACAGAAAACCAAATACACAGTATAATTACAGAACAGAAAAGTGGAATAAAACTACCAGGCAAGTAATAAATAGCCAAAAACTAGTTAAATCTATATCACAAGACAGTTTAAGACTGAAAAAAAGTCGTGTAGTAATCTTACCTTGCAATTTCAGACAATCTCTTTTTTATTTCTATACTACATCCAAATATATAATTTTCTTATAGACTAATTTGAAAAAAAACAAAAACAAAAACAAAAAACCTGTTTTTTAAAAACACTTCCCCCTTCTGTTATAGTCTCATAAAGTAATACTCTTTTTTTTTTGAGCTTTGGCTAATAGAGTTTAGTAAACAAAGGTAACAATATCTATAAGCCTAATTTGATTTCACATTAAATTTTTATTGTGGTTTGGTTTATTACACAATTCTGTAAGCAAGGCCTGCTGTGAATGAATAGAGAGAAAAAAGAGCAAGAAAATGGTTCCAGGACTTGATGTATGCAGAGTCCTGTGGACATGTTACCTGTTACACCAACACTCTCCAGAGAGAGGTAACTCAGTGCTATCTCTGCGATACAGAAAGCAAGCACACATGTCCAGCAGCTTCCCCAAAGGCACACAACAAAGCAGGGAAAGGCCAAACTAGAAACAACTGTATTCAGTTCCCCAGCATTATACACAAGCCTGGAGATTACAGCTTCTGCATTTTCCTCCAATACTTGTTAGAAATTCTGTATGCAATTTTTCTTACTGTGTCTGCTTATAATTTTTGAAAATTATACTACAAAGATTGAAGACAATTATTACTCTTCAGAATTATAGAACATCTTTGATTTCAGTAGCTGTGGGTGTCTAAAAGCTTCAAGTTTGTTCATCTACAGCTAGTTATAGAAGAGTAGGAAAAATAAAAGTGGTTATAACTGTTTAGTAGATCAAAATCATAAAAGGAACAATTTAATTCCAGCTCCAGTGAGAGCAATACAAATGTTATGCTTTTCACTTCCCTGGGAGAGGTGAGGAACAGCAAAGGAATGATCCCTCTGGCCCGTAAGTTTCAGAAGCATGCAGAGATCATGCATTTCTAGTCTGCTACTCTGTGTTCAACTAACTTTGATTTCTAGATTATTTTGGAATTGGTGCCACAAAAACATACAGTGAGAATTGCCCTAGAAGAAGGAGCAAGTCTAGGGGACAGCCAGTGAGTGTTGATCCACATCTTTACAGCTGGGAGGTGTTCATGACCATACCAGAGAAGCAGCTTATTATAAATGCCTTTTGAAGGAATTTCTAGAACCAGGAAAATGAAATCTCTCACTACACTTCTTCCAAATTCTTTATGTGTTTTGAGGAATAACTGTAAAGAGAAAGAAACCACAGTCAAGCTATTTGGAATACACTGCTGTACCAGGACCTTGCTGTGCCCATTCACGAAAGACTTGAAATTTCACAATCAGCACTTATTAATGCATGTTTTGATAAAATATATGTATTTCTCATTCTAAATAGAACATTCTGAAGAGAAAACCACAGTTTTCTAGCATGGAAGCTAGTGACAAACTAAGTTCTTTTGCTTATATTAAAAAAGCACTATAGAATATAATAACTCTTTACAATTAGTGCATGCTAGAAAAAAAGGTGATCTGTAAATTTCCCCAAATACCAGAACTCAAATAATACAATCCAGGAGGAAAAAAATTAAATTTTTGTCCAAATATAAGCAAAATTCATGGTTTTCTCCATCACATCTTGGAGCTATTTTTATTTCCAAAGAGTACAGTTCACTGAACTACAGTCCTAATGTTACCATGTGTAAATAAAAGAGGGTGTAGCACTGAACAGTAAGTAACATCTCATCATAAAAATATCACATATCTGGAGCACAAGCCTGTGTGCAAAACATTCCAGCATGTGGCTTTAAGGAAAAGCAGGCACCAAAGCATCTCAGGGGCAGCTGGGTGCTGAGAGAGGTTCCACATGTCTGGAGGATCAGGATGCATGGTAACAGGCTCTTTCAAAAAGAAAGACCAGGAAGACAAGGAGAACTTGTTGCATTCTATGCTAAGGAGAAGCCTGAATGTATAGAAGTGAACTATGGCAATCGTGGAAGTCCTTATCAGATCTCTAGCTCAGGATCAAAGAGGTCATCTCCAAGGGAAAACTTAATCTTACAGATTGC
Source organism: Climacteris rufus (assembly GCA_013398175.1). Taxonomy (NCBI): domain Eukaryota; kingdom Metazoa; phylum Chordata; class Aves; order Passeriformes; family Climacteridae; genus Climacteris; species Climacteris rufus. The sequence continues at coordinate 982,947 of VZRZ01006331.1, read as the reverse complement.
TCAGAACTCAGCCAGGAGCGACTCTCTGGGAACTTCCATGGAAGCTAAAGGAGCTTACTGGTGAGTACCAGGAGTTTTTCAAGAATTCTCCCCTGGAAGCACAAAAACAGTTCATCCCCTTTAAAGGTAAGAGAAGTAAGTGGAGCACCCCCTTGGCTTCACTGCAAGCTTCTGAGTCTGCTGAAAACCAAATGAAAAGTGTACCAGACATGGAAAAGCAGAAAAATACCTGGGGACTACAAGAGTGTCTGCCAGTGCATGCAGAGATGAGAGGATCTAGGCAATTATAGACCCATCAGTCTTTCTTCAGTCCCTGGGAAAGTTATGGAACCAATCCCTCTTGGAGGCTATCACCAGTCAGATGAAGCACGCGATTGTAAAAGCCAACACAGGTACACCAAGGGCAAACCATGCTTGACAAACCTGGTCCCTTACAGGACAAAGAAACTTGCTCAGTGGATGTGCGATGTGACACGGACATTGCCTACCTGGACTTCTCCAAGGCTTTTGATATGGCTTCCCACAGCCACCTCCTAAAAAAAGCTGATGTGTTATGATCTGGACAGGTGGTCCATGCAGTGTTTTGGCAACTGGCTAAGAGGTCCCACCCAGAGGGTGGTGGTAAACAGCTCCTTTTCCAATTGGCAGCCTATCACATCTGGATGTTGGGCTATCATCTAAACTCTGCTTTTGCCAAGAAAGCTTGGACCAGATGATCCTTAAGGTCTCTTCTAACCTGCTGTTCTATAATCACAACCTCCTCCGTAGATGACCCCAGGTTCTTAACAGGTGCCTGACAGAGGGTAGCACCAAAGGATTCATTAGGTTTGACAGCAGCCTTCAGTGGCAACATAATGAAAAAAGACTATGAGTTACTACATTCCTACAAACTACATTCCCTGCAAATATATTTCTTTTTTAATGGTTTTATTAGAGAGCCATCTTCCACTTATGAGAAATTATGAATTATATGATCCATTAAATACCACACAGTTGTCTTTGTCGAGAACACATTTTTGTTGTCAGCTGCTTATGGTAAATTTAATGTATTTGATGCAGGCTGCAGTAAGAATCAAACTGAAATTTACATCAAGTTTTGCATAAAAACTCCCTCAAACTATACTTTTTTGACAGTCAAGTGACATGGTCAAACTTTTAAACACATTTAGTTTTGCAAATTAACTGTGTGCTGTTAATCGTAAAAATACTTCTTAATAGAATATTAAGCTAAGGCATTAATTAGGGAAAATACTTCTAAATTCCTCAAAAACAATTCTAAGTTGTAGTCTCAGAGGAAATTTCAAATGGAGCCAAATGGGAATTGTAAGTATTTAGAAGGAAGTTGTTTTCCATAATGCATATATTTTCCAGTCAATTCAGCTTTTCCAGCTTTGTTGTGCCTCACTGACTGCAAAGTCAGTCAGCTTCTAATTCTTAAACATCACTTATTAAAGCTAAAGATTTATAAGCTGAGCAGTGTAGTCCTCTTAATTGGTATGATCTCTTGTGTGTGTCTTTCTGACTCAGTTAAAATACATAACCAAAAATCACAGGCTTCTATAGAGAAAGGGAGAAGAAAAAAAAAAGGATTTTTTTTTCCAGGGCCTGATATAAAGCTCAGTGAATTCAATGGAAAGACTCATCAGCTTCAATAGCATGGGAGCAGGCTCATAACACACCATATGCCAAGTATGAAAGTATCCATCTGTCACTGATCCATATCTTGTTATTGTTATGTGCATTACAACAAGGGATTAGTTTTCTAAGAGATGAAGCTTGTGAAGCAGTTGCTGGAGGAATTTATAAACAAAGGTTTCTGAACATGTAAGCACCCCCAAGTGCAGGCACACATCACCCAAGTCAGCAGTGCTACTGTGAGTGTCTGACAGCATTTGGTGTTCACATCCACAGCTATGCAGAGAAGGTGCACGATAACCTCCAAGCTCAGGCCCCTGGCTTTCAGGCTGCCAATAAGTTTATAACTGATTGATATCTCACTGTGAGTGAGTGCCAAGCAAAAATCTATGTGACCTTTGTGCACAGGGACAGAAGACTCAGCAGCAGAGCAGTGTGACAGCCATCAGGATCCCTTCACCAGTATCACTGATAGCATCAGTGTCAGAGGGGCATCAACACCCTATCATGTTATATTGAACTATCTGCCCTTATTTTGCCTGGAAAAGTAGGGAACTGTATTTTTCCTAGTCACAGAAGTGTGATGGCATAAGTCATTTTTAAAAGCATGCTGACAGAAGCATAGAAGTCCCCCCCCAATTAAGGATCTTGCTTGTTTAGTTAATTATCCTTTTCAACATTTCCCTACATCTTGGCAAACACACAGAGCCCTTAAAGAAAGAGATCAGGAAGCAGACACTAATCTGAAGATCACCTCACCAACTCCTTTCTCTCCAAGATTAATTGTTTTTACAAACCACATCAATTTTGCTCACAAAGTGAAATAAGCAGAAGTAACTCTTTTCTGAAAGAAGTGGTCATGATGAGTAGGCTCCTATATTTAGGTGCTCATCCAAACTACGGTAAACCCTCAGAAATTACCCTGTCAGAATCTTGCCCCAAAACCTCACTTCCTCTTATCCTTCTCTCGGAACAGCCCCCACAGCCAGCTGGCACCAAACTCGTCCCCATAGCCCCCTCCTACCTGTGCCAAGAGCTGCTAGCCAGCAGTCTGTGTGCACAGTCTCCATCCTTCTACCCAACACCTCCCAATAACCACCTGTACCTCCTCCCACCCTCTCAGTCCTTTGCTCCCTGCCATGCCAGCCCTCCCTTCCTGCTCCCTTCTCCTGTTTTGCACTCCTGCATACTCAGTTGTTACCCCAGTAGCACATCCCCATTTACTGTTTATTCCCCAGCATAAGCCTACCCAACTTTTGTTAAATTCCAATTTCTGCTGCATGAACACAATGCATGTGCAAAACCCGAACACATTTCCTAGCACTGGCAGCCATCATACTCGGGAGGACAGTTAAAGAAGTAGGTCTGACTAAAACAGCCTTCATAGGAATAGAGCTTGCCTGGGGATGCAACTTGTCTTCACCACCTTGAAACGTTTTTGTGAGCTTGGTTCCAGTTATTTGAAACAGTGTTCTGTGTTTCACCTTTGGCAAAGTTTACCTGTTCAACTTACCTGAACCAGCAGGCACAGATTCATATTTGGAGTTATATCTTCTCCAAATCCAACCACACATGGAAATATTCTTATGATAAAATCTATTTCATGTTCTAGTCCAACAGTCTTCTCAAAGGCTATCCTAATTATCTAACATATAAAAGAAATTAACATATAAAAACAGTGACTTCAAACATATGAAGCTTTGTAAAATTTTGTTTTGCTATATTCCAACACTAATTTTGATTAATTTAATTAATTTATATCTAAGCTGTTGCAGACATTGGGATATTTATGTCACTAGCATACAACCTTTCAACATGTAATAATTTAATACAGACAAAAATGTGGGAAAAATATATCTTTCATTTTTTTTCAACTATAGCAGATAACCAACCAAAATACCCTGCAACTTTTTCATCAATAATGCAGACAGAAAATCTACAGTTTCACACACCTGTCCTGGTCATATTGCAGATGGCAGATCAGCAATGAAGATGATACCTGAATGACTAAGGAGGAATTTATATACTAAGCAGGTTACAGGGATGCATGATAAAGATAGGTGCTAACCATGCTGAGCAGAATAAAAATTAAAAGGCTTTCTCAGGATTACAAAAACTGCCTCATTTACAGGAAAAAAAAATAGTTCTCTAAAGACACAGGATATTCTCAGTGTATTTTCCTATGTGCTGCTCATCCATATAAAAGAAATCATCTTCAGGCAACTCCGTCCCTAAATAACTGGAAACTACATGTGCTTTTCCACGTCCTGCTCTCCTCCTTCATCTACTAGACTGTGAATTCAAAACAAATATTACACACAACAACAACTCTTTCTCCAATTTCTCAAAATTGATCACAAACTTTTGTTGTTGGTATGAGGATACAGAATGTTGATCTGTCAGGCTGACATTTGACCTCTTAGGAATGACAGTGATTATTTGCATTAGTCATTAAAAGGGTGGGGTTTCACCTCTTCGGTTCTCAGGGGAAATATTTGGTTTACAGTATACCCAAACTAAGTTCCATATTGATTTCTTGCCCTACAATTGAATTAATTCTTTCCTTGTTTTGTTGGTTTTAACAAGCAAACTGATCACGTGCTGCTGATTCTCATTTAGAATAGATATTACCATGCTGTCTCCTCCTGAAAACTTCTGTCTTCCCTCTTACAGCAGCACTCACTTGAAATAAGTGTTACCTTTACACTTCAGAAGAGGGCAATGGAGCTGTCTGTGCACATGTGGGATGTTCTTACTGGAGATTACTTAAAAAGCACTAGGAAACTGAACACAAAGCTCAGGACCTGTTTGAATCCTATAACTGGGCTTTGGGTAAGGAGAACATTCTCCTTAAAAACACAGAAAAACTGAACAAGGACTGACAAAGGCAACTTGAGAGTGTTTGTTTTGCTCATGCTTCCACAATTCCCCCCACAATTCAAAGAATTATTTTGAAATTTATTACTTTATTTTTACTGAATAATTTAAGATACTGATCTTACTGAAATTAGGGATCCAATACCTGCCATTATTTCACAATACATGCCTGTTACTGGCATCACTATACTGGATCTGTTATTAGGTCAGAAGTACTAATTTATTACAGAACTAGTTGCCAGTATTTAATAATTTTATCTGTCTTCCAATGGGTGACCTGTGATCAGTGAGCTGCAAGGATAGCACTGACTTCATTTTCAAATGGTCCCATGGATATCCAGTCAACAGCACATGACAGACCAGAAACAATTAGTGCTTGTTTGTGTTTCTCAGCAGGGCTGAGGCAGAACAAATCCAAACTTTTCAACTTGTCTATATAACATCATAAAAGTCATTGATATGTTGCATTCAATCAGATGGGTTTCCTATTTTTTCTTGGGTTTTTTTTCTATTTTCAGGAGCATACTTTATCAGAACTGCATTTATTATTCGTACTGAAGTCCTGGATCAAAACTCACTGTGCTAGTCTTCTACAAAACACTGATGAAAGATGGTTCTGGATCGTAGAATTTACAGCCTACAAGACAGATGAAAGATGAATATAAAGAACCCTGTACTGAGAAACATGACTGCTCAGTCTGCCAGAAACTGTCTCAGCACAGCAATTGCTAAAGAGGTTAAACCAGTCCCTATGCTCACTTCACCTCATTTTTAAGTGAGAATGCTGGTGAATGCCAGGATTTGCATATGGAGAGCACGTTTTTAAACTGCACCTGGGATACACCCATCTCACACAAAACTCCCCAAAATCAGTAGTTTAAGCTGCAAATTAGCCTTCTGAAAGAAATTATTGCAATTGCTTACCAGCTCATTTAGAATCAAATTGGTGAAAGAGAAGAAAAAGAAGTGTAAGTGATAAGTAAGTTATACTTCCTACATGAAAAATTACCTAGAAATTCTGGATATTTTTTTTTTCCTGAAGCCCTGTCACTTATAACCTCCCAACAGATCATTCTATATTAAATTATTCTTGGTTGAGTTCCTTAATCATGTATTTTCTTTTGTTTTCTCTTCACAGTTTCTGTTAATTTTACAGATCGAAACCAATACTGCTAATCTGTGTCATTGTTTTCTATAATTTCCATTTGGATCCAAAAAAAAAGTTATGATAGTTACGAAGTCCATTTCTTTTTTCATGCCCTCATGCTTTCTGTAGTGTCAGACAAAACTATGATAAATCTAAGGGTAGTAATTATGTCACTGAAATTGCATATTAAGTCTCTAGTGGTAGTCACCCTAGACAGAGACAGAAGAATAGGCACACTCATGACTGTACTCCTTTTCTTTTCCTCCCTTTATTTCAGAAGAAAAGCCTCAGCAATAGGTTATGCACCTCACTATTTAATTAAACTATGAAATCAAAATTAAGTCACAGGTTTATTTTAGTACTATCCCTCTCTTTTCTTCCTTCATCAATTTTAATTCTGTATCTGGATGATCAGTCTGAATGGTTGGTACTGCACCAGAGCAGTTACTGTTCCAAGGTTTAAAAAAAAAAATTAAAACAAGGGTGTGGGGATATGCACAAACTACCACTGGTCAGATCCCTCTTGAAGATGAGCATATTCTTCCAGGAAGTAAGTATTTCCCCCACTGACACACCAGTTCCTCATCATTTTCAAGATAATTAAATTTCATAGGCACCTTTTTTCCCCAAACAGTTCTCCAAGAGAACACACTCTCAATATTTAGTTCATCTTCTTGCTTTTCTTCTCTTTCAGCAATACCTTTTATGAAATTCCCTGTCTCTGCATTTGTTCGTGATCAGACCCCTAAAATTTAAGGAAAACGCTTACAGAGGAACAAGACCTACAAAGCAGTGCAATTCGGGTACAAATTAGGACATAGAAGGACAAAAGTCCTCAGTGAAAGACAGAGTTCCTGATTTACCAGGCCAGTTCCAGAATACACACCTCCACTTCTTCAACAGGGGAGAGGGAGGTACGTGGACAAGGGAAGGGTGGGGAAAAAACAAACAAACAAACCCCACACAAAACCAACCAAAAAACTCAAAAAACCCCAAACACCCAGACCAAAGAAAAAACAAAGGAAAAAAAACCAAAACAAAACACAAAACCCAAACCCACCAAAAATTCCCCTTACTTGCTGTCTCAGGCCAATCTACTAAAAGAAGAATAGGGGTATTTTAAGTTCCATTTTCTTCTAAAACTTCATAAGACAGCTGAATGTGCAAAAAAAAAAAAAAAAAGAAAAAAAAAAAAAGCAGACACTTTATTGCATCCTAAAGCTTTGCCTGAAGCTAGGTAAAGGTGATAATGAGAAACATCTTCATGGCTGCATTCTCAGGGAAACCACTCTTGAAAATGGCTTTTGGGAAAAGCAAGATCTCCACTACTGCTCAAAATATACTGCTCAATGTATACTGCTCAAAATATAGTACCACTTCCCATGATACTAAAACTTCTAATAATATAATCAAATACATGCCAATAAAAATAGAACTTTTTGTAAATGACACGATGAAATCTTTCATTCGTAATTGAAACTGGGTAAAAGAGAAGCAATATCCACTTATACAAATATTCCTGCATCTAGTGGGAAATTGTCAGGAGAATCAAAAAAAACAAAACACACCACACTAACAATAACTAACTCTTTAAAGTAAAGCACAATTCTGCTTCATGATCTTTCTAGTAATGCGGTCTGTCTTCGCTTCCCTGGTGGTGACAGCTCATGGCATCCAGAACATGTCTGAAGTGATAAATGAAGATCTCTGTCGACTTTGAAACACAGGAGTATAAATTGTGAATGTGCATAAGGCCATGGCCTAAGGTCTGTAACATTTTAGGGTTCCTTTTCACTGGAAACAGGAAAACACAGTGTCAATTTCAAATGTGGGCAATTATTTGATCTGATATTTGCAGTAGTTTTGAAAAGTCATTTCTCATTTCTTTTCTCTCACACAATGAACTTATTCATACAAGCATATTTTCCATTGATAATGTCAGGTTTGAAATATGCAAGACACTTTGAGAGACAAAAACAGTAGCATGCAGTGAAAAAAAATTGCTCATGTTTGTCTCTTTCTGTATGGAAAAGTATCCACATTTCAACTTGCTTTTTGTTGGTGTAAAACAAGAAGTAAACCTTGGTAAGCTTACAGAGAGGCTGAAAGAACTTTGTCTTCAATCTCCCCTATCCCTTTTGCTGAATGCCAGTTTTGAGATACTTATGTAAAGATGCCATTCTAACATTTTAACATTGCTAGCCCACCTTCCAGTGGCAGACTTACATGTAAATGTACAACTTGGACACAGTTATCAAGAAGATTCTGGGAAATATATACACACACCTATGCTTTTTTTTGAGGAAGTTTGTGCTGTAATAAACTGAACACACAACAAGCCACTTATCACTCCTCTGTAAATCAGAAACCTTGTTGCAGGCACAGTTGCTTAGATACAGAGTAATTGGGGTAAGTGAATAAATCAAATTATCAATAACATACATGATTGCATCCCATTATTGAAACAGTCAATTGAAGTAATTTTTAGATTAGTTAGAAAAGAGACATTTAAAATTTACTGGGCAATATGAGATGCCAAACAAGTTAATTAAATGAACATTAGTAGACATTTCGGGATTTGGTCATTGCAGATACATTGGAAGCACCATTGTTCTCTTTACAACAGTAATTGCAGGAACTACTCATGTAAAGTATCTCTCCAGTAATCTGAAATAAACACTCAACTAAATGCTTCACAAATTGTTATTCTTGATACAAGGTAAACCCTTATGCAATGAACTTACAACGTAACCATCTGAATCACTTCTCTTGCATTGATTTTCCTGCATTTGACAACAATGTGAGACTGAAATGATGGGGAAAGTTCAGCTTAGAGCAGTGATGATTAATAAGAGACAGAATAAAGGTGCACAAAATAACATATGGAAGAGAAAACGCAAATTAGGCACTTCTAATTGCTGTGCCTCCTAATGCAAGAGCAAAGGCCAATCAATGAATCTGAAAAGCAGACATTTTAAATTAATGAAGGAAATCTTTTTACACAAGCTATAATTAATCTTTGAAAATCACTTCCACAAAGTAGAAAACCTCACAGCTTGTTGGAAAAAAATATATGGATAATGAGAACATCTATTTGCATTTAACAGGATGATAAATAAAATAAATTGATCATGGATTGTTGGGAGCTATAAGTGGGCCTAAAGGAAACCAGTTTTTAAGAAGAGCAACTTATTCAGTTCTAATCAAGCGAAATAATTGCTATGTTCCTCTTGTAGCTCTCTCAGTTCTTACTATTGACAAACAGCTATTAGAGCATCTAGGTAACTGTTCTAAGTTGATATAACACTTTGGAGTTCACAGTCTTCCAGAAAGCATCTATGAAGTCATTAATCTCATGATTGACTCCCCCTAGATCTCACTAAATAATTCTGGAGACTTTGTTGTAAGATCTGTAACTGCCATGACAGCTACTGAGCTACTGTCCTTTTACAGAGAACCATGAACTCCAGAAATGAATGCGGACCCTTTTTCCCCTTTTTTCTTTTTTTTTAAAGTTTCAGATTCTAGAGCTTCTGACGTACACTGGTGATAATTTCCTGACATGTTGAGAATAAATCCAACAAGAGGAGACACTCTGCTGGACATGATAATTAAAAGTAAGGAAGAATAGATTAAGAATGTGAAACCCAGGACAACCTTGGCTGCTGCAGAAACATGACATGGTGAAGTTCAAAAACCTATGAGAAATGCAGAAGGCAAATAACAGGACTACCACCCTGAACTTGAGAAGAGTAGACCTTGGCTTGTCCTGCTTGAAAGAATCCCACAGGCCTGAAGAGGGATCTAGGAGAACTAGTTGATTTTCAGTGATTACCTTCTCTAAACTCAAGAGCCATCCATTCCAAAAAAAGAGGAATACAAGCAAAAGGCAACAAGAGATATGTAACGGTTAAAAAGTAGCTCCTGACAAAAGCCAGGCATAAAAGTGTACAGAAGTGGAAGCAGGGGCAGATGACCCAGGAGAATTCAGACACTGCCTGGGCATGCAGGGAATGTTATGGAAATGAATGGAATGGAAATGGAAATGTTATGGAAACCAACCAAGAGCTGAATCGGGTAAAAGACACAAAGGGCAATGAGAAAAGCTCTACAGGTTGAGCAGCAGCAAAAGGAAGACTGGAGAAAAGGGAGGTCTGCTGCTGAATGGAACAGGTGACCCAGTAGCAAAGGACACTGAGAAGACACTGCTTAAGACCTTCCTCACTTTTGTCTTCACTGGTAAGTGTGGCACTCCATATTCATAGGTCTCTGAGACAAGCTGGGAAGTCCAGAATAAGGAAGACTTACTCTTGCAGAGGAGAACCAAGTTAGAAAACCATTTAAACCAGATGGAGGCGTATAAGTTCATGGGACTTGATGGGTGTCACTCGTAAGTGCTGAGGAAATCGGCCAATGTCATTGTAAGGCCTCTCTACATAGTCTTTGAGAGGCCTTGGTGATCAAAACAGGTTTCTAAGAAACAAGTCAAATATTGCTTATAAATGCCACAATGGCAGGGAGAATGGTAACTGTAACATGGTCAATTTCACCTTGATCCCTGGGACAAAGACATAGTGATAAACCCCGAATCGATCAACAAATATATTTTAAAAACAGGGAAAGAAGGTGATTGGATACAGGCAGCAAATATTCATGAAAAGAACATCATGCTTTAGCACCTAATAGCCTTCTATGATGAAAGGACTGGTTAACTGAATGAGAGAGGAACAGCACATGTTTATTTTTATTTTGGTACAGCTTTCAACACTCCTAACACACTTAGAGATGACCTACTGAGGTACAGACCAGATAAATGAAATGAGGTCAGTTAAAAACTGACTGAAATGCCAGGTCAAAGGGTTGTGACTGGCAGCACAAAGTTCATCTGAAGATCACTCATCCATCAGTGGTGTATCCCAGCGGCTGATACTGGGGTCAGTACTATTCAATACTTTTGTTGGTGACCTGTATGAGGGGCAGCGATCTCCCACAGCAAGTCTGCAGATTACATAAATAGAGTGAAGAGAGGAGACATGTAAATACCTGACAGACGGAGTGAAGTTGATGGAGCCAGACTCCTTTCAGCAGGACCAGAGGCATTGGGTACAAACAGAAACATAGAAAAATCCACATTTTGTTGGTTTTTGTTCTTTTTTTTTAATATGATGAAGGTAGTCTACCATTAGATTTAGAGACATTCAAAACACAAGTGGACATGGCCCTGACTGCCCTGCTATTGGCTGACTCTGCTCTGAGCAAAGGATTGAACCAGAAGATCTGCAGAGCTGCCCTCCTCCGTCTGCCAGACTCAGCTTCCAAGTTAATTGTGACAGACCATATGGGACCATTCAAAACACAATGCTGAAAGTCACTGGATGCTAAAACAGGGAGAAAAGTCACAGCAAGTACTGCAACCTGAAGTCCCAGGTAAAGCCGCAAATCTGAAAGGAGTGTAGGCCTTTCCCTCAAGGGAGGGAAGACTGCCTTGTAGGTCCAGGAACCCTCTATGATTCCCTCATGTACAAGCTTGTGTGACTTTACTAAAGCCCTAAATAACAATTGCACAAGATAAAACTTAAATAATTTAGAAGAGTTGGCCTTTTTTAATACACCTTGAGATGCACAGAGACCAATTACCTAGCTGCCACAGACAAGTTGCACTGTGCTTTCATTTCAGGTCAGGATGCATCGACTGAAATTCTCAAGGGCAAGAGGAAAGATATTTTCATCTCTTGAGCTCTGCCAAAGACTGCTTCACAGCAAAACCCACTGTGCTGTCTCTTACTCTTCTGCATTTTCACCTACCTTAGCCTAGGATGGAGGCCAGAGGACACATTTCTCCCATGTGTCAGGGAGCACAGACTGAACAGGCACTCTCTTCCCCCAGACTCTATCCTGCTCTTGTATACACCTGTACCAGGCACAGCAGACCACATAGACAGTACAGCAGAAGAAACCCACTAATTTGACATGTCCTCTAAAAACCAAATCAGAGTGCCTTTAAACTAAATGAATCATGTTCTGCTGATCTTGTAAAAAAATGGCCTTAGCTTTAGGCACTAGAAATAATTCCCCTCAGATGACTAAATACTTCTGCTTAAAATACAGGTGTTTTTCAAGTCTTTTCAGAAGTGATGGAAATATTAACAAAACACAGTCTTGCTAGCAATTAAAACTCTTCGGGGAATAAAAAGCATGTATTTAAAAATTTTTCTTCCCCACAAACTACAATACCTACCTTTTGGACCATGGTCTAATTAAGCATTTTTAAAAGCTATTTCCATTTCACTAGAGATAATGAAGCAAGTAGGTTTTATTCTTTTTTGTTTGTTTTGACAGCTTACTCTAGTACATTTCTTTACCTTAGCACATTTTATCACAGCTCTATAATTAAGGAATAAAGAAAACACAGTATAACTACTTCCTCTTTATTCATGTCCCCACTAATCAAAATACCTATGTACACACACTTCATTATTTGCATAAATTTTGGGATAAGCAGGGTGACTTGGGGAATTCCCGGGACTTTGAATCCATAATTCATCTGGCCTGTTAAGGATATGCTAGGTATCTCCCAAGGGAGGTTTTCTGAACCAAAGAAAAACCAGTTTTCTAAAATTATCCCTACTAGATATAAGGGAAGCAATGTGTGTGCAAAGCTTTTTCAGCACCTTCAGCCTTTGAAAGGTTTAAGACTGGTTTGGCTTAAGGCCAGCATGACAACAGATGTCTTAAAACAATGTTTAATTGATGAGGATACACAGGTGAATAAAAGCAGACAATTGGATCAATTTAAACATCCAGCTGAATTTTTATTACTTTAACATGCTGAACGTTAATGCATCTTTAGTGTGAAGAGGTGAGAGTATGACTGATATATGACTCCTAAACACAACAAATCCATTATATATAATTTTCCTTACCAACAGGAAGACCTCCCCTGAGAGAGCAGGATATGGCTTAACTCACAGCTACAAAGATTTCAGATGTCCCCTTTTCCCCAGGAAAGTCAATCGACCAATAAAATCCCAGGTTCCTGTTTCTGTATACTATTCTTGAGACCTTTGTTTTTAAACTGGTCCTTCAGCTATTCCCTTACCTGCCACCTAGGCAGGACTGTAGACACAGAGAGCTGGGCAACACAAAAAGGATTTGCCAACATCCAACCATCCATTTTGGCACTGTTTCTCACTCCTTCTGTAAAATAGGATAGGCTTGGTATAAAAGGATTAGCAAGCACTTGTCCAATGTGGAAGTGATGCCTATATATTCAAGTACATGGGGAACCTGGAAGAATTAGAGGGGTGGATGCTGGGTTGGTACTTAATTCTAGCCATATCATCTCTACTAGAAACAAGAGAATCCCAACAGGAAATGCATTATAGATCAGAAGGTAGAATGCATACCTGGAAAACACTTTTCCTGTCTTATATTTCTTCTCTCTATGTAACTACTGATGTCCAATTAAACAGCCAAAACCCCCTAAATAAAATGAAAAACAAAAAATTCAAAACCCAAAAAAACAAAAAAACAAACAAGCAAAAAACCCAAAGAAATAAACAAAAAGTACCTGCAAGCATTTCATCAACCACTTCCCCAAACTCCAGAAACAGTCGTCCCATTTCATCATAGACAGTAACATCATCTCTATCCACCTCAGTATAAACAAATGAGTTGACTGCCCAGTTGTAATAGGAAGAAGACCATGCTGAATGAAAATAAAACCCTTCACTGCTAGTATTACTACTGAACACCTACAACTATACCCAAAATTAGCATGTATCAATCATCTATCATCTGAAGCAGAAAAACCATTTAATTTTCCATGTATTATGCTTTTCTTTGCTTCTAGGCATGGAAGGAAAGCAAAATTTAAGAATCTTTGACTGACAAGAAAACACAGAACGTCTCCATTCTTCTAAAGCAATTCTCACTTCTTGGACAAAAAGGGTCATGTTTATGAAAGATAATGTCAAGCTGTGCTTTTCTCACTGTTTAAAAGCAGTATGAAATTCCTTCATTTTACCGGCAATGGCTACACACAACAGTAGCTGCAGGACTGTCGGACAAATAATGTGTTACTATATTAGGCAACTAAAATTAAAGGGAATTTGTCCTTCAACATCAATGAAGTCAGCTTGTAAACTTCTATTCTCTAGAGTAACTGAACTCTCTTTTGTTTTTTTAATCTTTTCCACCTAAATGGGATACAGTGTGTTAACATCCTTGGATAATGTCATTATTATCAATTGCTTTCAGAAAGTGACTGCGATTAAAATAATGAAAATTATCATGCCAGATCTTGAATGAGATAAAACCTTAATATTTTCAAAAGCATTTTCAAGAAGGTGTAGCTATATTTTATTATGGTTTTAGTAAACAGACAGAGTTACTTCAATTAGAAGATATGGGTATGGTTTTGAGCAATACTTTTAAGGATTGCTGCCACCCTATCTCCCCAAGATGGACTGATCAAAATAAGAAGACAAAGAAATAGATTTTGAATATTATAAAATAAAATTTAATGTTAGCAAGATAAAAGTCTAAGATAGAGAAGCAGCACCATATTTCTTGAGTCAGCCTTTCAGTATTAGACAACATAATAACACAAGGATGATTTAAAAAGCACCACGAATAAGTGCATGAGGTAAAACAATAACACATTTCTGTTTCCCCTTTTTTGAAATACAAAATAAGCATTGTGTCCCACTCTCAAATCTGAGCTGTGTTTTAGGGAGTAATGTCAACATGCTTCATCTGCACCTTAAAGTATTTGACCATTACAGTCTCAAAGAGATGCATTAGATTACTTCGTCAGGAGTGGTAGAGAGAGCAAATGACAATCACTTTCTACTATTTATTAAATACATTTTATTATTTTCAGCTATTTTCACATTTTTATTTACTGCAAATTTATTTTCAAGAAAAACTGGCAATTCACTCTAAAACAAATAATCTGACTATAGACATGAGAACAGTATTAATGTACCAGTTAATTTCTTCTGCAGAATTTTACAGGAATTAAATGCCCACATTGACATTTATTTCAAAGTAAACTTGGTGTTACTTAACACAGAGAAATTGTCCTCTCACATTACAGGATCAAGGTTAAGGCACAGCATCCTAAGGACATGTGCTTCTGCCAAACAGTCACTTTTACAAAATGACTGAAGCCTGATATGAAGAACCATCAGTTATCCTTATGGGACAACCACAAACAGACAGACTAGATAAAGAAACAACATATTTCTTAATTTACAATCTGTTACCATAATATGGATGCATTATGAACAGGCAATAGCTTTACAAGATGGCATATTACTTATTCATTAGACCATTAGATCTTCATAAAAGCAATGCTCTGAAAGCTGCTGCTCTACTTGCCATGTCATGCTCAATAGAAAGAAATAAATGTTAGTTTAGGGGGAATCCAAAGAGTTAAGTTTTTCTTTTAGAAGCTATTTTATTTCTTGTATGACTAATGATTTTGTCATAAAGTTCCAAAACAGTGCAAATTTAATTTTTTACTTTTAGTTTCCTTCATTTTCACTCAGGCAGAGTGCCTTGTGCTAACAATACGTTTCAAATGGCTCCCAGAAATGGAACTTAAGCCCTAAACATGCCACAGAAAGAAAAAGACTTGGCCCCATCCTTCAGTAAATTATTGTCTCACCTCGCAGAGGAATTTGAGCAAAGAAATCTACAGTTACTTGAAGCTTTCATTTGTTTCGCCTGAAACAGCATTTAGATGTTTCTGCTTAAAGAATTGCCTCAAAATGGATAAAACCAGCCAAAGTGGATGATGTTATTTATTGTCCTTTATGCGCAGAATATAGTTACTGACCAGAACAATCACATCATTTATCTTCATGACATTTCCTATTGGTTTATCCCATTTTGGAACAGCATTTTCTAGCTCCTTGTGCTAAATTTCACCAATGAAGTGTTTTCCTGATGGAGATTCCATTTTATTCTCACAAATACACAAAAACTGCTTATGTTAGAGTAATTGGTGACTAGCAAAAGTACACAGTCCCTACAAAATTTTATCTGGATGTTTTCCAAATACAGAACTAAAAACATACTGGTATAAACGATGATGTTACTGCACATTTAACAGGAAACTAAACAACATTATTCCACTTAAAGTTAAAAAACAACAGTAACCACATTTATTACTAATAATTTTTTTATTCTATGTCCAGAGAAGCCATTACCTTTTATTTTTAAATATCTTAACATTTTAGCATAATGAACAACTGAACAGTCCCTTTCAGAGGTACAAGTTTTGTAGGTCTAGTACATGAAATCAAAATGTTACACATACAAGGCTATTGGTTTGTCTTACTGACAAATGTAAAACTGTTTTATATAAGAACTACTGACAAAGTTATTCACTCGTTTAAACCTTGGATTGATCTCTATAAAATTGATGGCAATAAATTGACTGCTTTAAGTAACATTTTGCAACCTATGTCTGACTGTGTCTGAACTAGTTTCCTTAATTAAAAAAACAAACAAAAACAAGCCACAAAAAAAAAAGCCCCCTGGCTATCAGAGAGAAGTTAAAGGCCAAACAGCTTGAGATGAAAGAATTAGGAATTCAATTATGCCACTGTAGAAATTACATCATACTTTTATACTCTTGCATTAGTGCAACAGTATGTGTATTATAAGCAACTAAAAGAGGGTAAGGTACTGTAGTGCCTAAGTTATACAGTGTTTCCAAGTTTTACACATCACACTTGAAAAACACTGAGTAGAGTCCATTACCAAGAGCTTAAGTGCATTAAAACATTTTCTGTAAAACTCTCTACAAATTAGACATCTTCAGAAAGAGAGTATGGTCCGAGAATATTGCAGAAGAAATCAAGATTCCATTCATGCAAGGTGAAGAGGCTGGACAAGTGTTTTTCCCATCACACCACTGTTCTCAAGGCTCAGCCTGCAATTGCATTAGACTCTGAGCATGTCTAACATAGGGAGAAAATCAGGATCCACACACAGAAAAAGCCTTGCAGTTTCCTTTGTTTTGAAAGGCTGCATCATACTGCAGTCTCTGTTATAAAACCTTCATTAGGGAACCTCAGCTCCCTACCTCCCACAGGGACTCCAGCTCCTTCCACACAGGTCATTGTGGGTGCTCACCACCCTCCTCTGCAGCAGCCATGACACCCTCAAAGAAGAAAAATAAGTTTCATCTGGAGTTGGAGGCAACTAGTCAAGGTTAAAAACATAAAAGCACAAATCAACAGGCAAACACAGGAGTATTAATACAAATTCCACAGCTGCTCTGAGTAAGGACTGTGTACACTTTTGACATTAAGAACATGGGTCACGGGACTAAATTCCCTTCATTGTTCAGATATGCCAGAAGTAATCCCTGCATACTCTAGGTAACAAAATATGGCATCATACAAGCACAGGCCACCTCTGCTGCACAGGGTGTAGCTGTCTCCCTCTGTTTGGTTCTACCTTCCCTCAGGCTTTTGCATGTGAAAGTTTCCACATGTACTGGTTGCCTTTAGAAAGAAGTAATTGAAGAATGAATATTTCAAAAGACAATTATGGAATGACAAAGCAGGTGATATCACTAGACACAGTCAAGGAAATGAATAAAAAGGCCACTCCCAAGTTCTTTTTCAGCACTATTCACGTTAAAAGACTGTAGTAAATCCATTGTAGATTTTGCCTGGTTTTTAACCCGTGGTTTTTTTTGCTACTCAACTTTATCTCATGCTTCTATTTGCACTGTAATAAAACTCAAGTTATCCATTTAAAAAGTGAAAATAACCTCACAAACCAAACAATTAAAAAGCTCATTTTGTTACAGAACAGGTACAAATACGAAAAAGAGCTTTCATAAAACAATCTAAAGTAATGGACACAGAAGAGCACATCAGCCGAACAACCCTATGACCCTGACACCCAAAGATGCTTGTGAGGAACAAACCCAGAGCAGAAAAGCTCTCAGTTCATTAAGTCAGTGATATAAAAACCACAGGTCTCATTAACATCAAGCCTGTAACTCCCACCCTTCTACAAATGTCAGAGACAGACTGCATAGAGACAGATTTCACTGCATGTTGCTTTATCAAACCAGTTACATTTCTAGTGCCTTATATCACTGGTACCTCTGAAAATAGATTCTTTTCTCTAGGTTAGACTATAGAAATATAAACCTGGTCTCCAGACAAATAAAACAAGCTACTTTATGGAAAAATCAATTTGCCCTGATATGAAACTGAGTATACAAGGTGGCATTGGAGGCTTACGCTTGAAGAACTCATGGATAGTTTTCAAATCCTTTCAGAAGCTACATCTCATTTTCAAATCTATATACACTGTACAATTGACAAAATTTTTTACTTTCTATTCTCTTCTATTCATACATTCTCCCAGTATGACCTGGTCTGAAACTCTAAGTTCATACAATAAGTCTTATTTCAATCTCCAGAATTTTATAACAAGAAATGTAATGTTTTGTCAAAAAAGGGGATTTTATACACAAAGAGAAAGGTTTAAGGCATAAGAATATCTGTCCTTCTTTCCCAACAGCCAAACAAAACTAGATGGATTTAATAAAAATAATCTGGTCTACGAGAAATAAAGTATCATACTCGTAGTATATAATCAAACAGACTTGTAATATGGCTGCTATTTTTGGATACAAAGTCAGTTTTAATTAGAGTGCCCTAAATTTAGGGCCTCAAATTACACACAGTTTTATGGTCCTCTTCTCAATAGATTTCTAGCACTTACTTGTCTTTTTCAAATACTCTAATGTCCATGCCTTGTAACGTACATGGAAATTTAGCTGACCTCTTTTTAAATTGTGATGAAATTGACTCATCAAGTTTGAGAGCGCCCTCACCTCTTCTAAAGCAGTTTATTCACTAAATATAGCTTTTGAACCTTAATTCCTCCATTTTAAATTAAACCTTCTAAATTAACAGTGATCATGTCTTTGCAAACACTTCAGTAATGATAGTGCAGATGAGATGTGTTGACTTTCAATTCCAACGTTATCCTGAGCAGAGTCCCTGGACAACAGAGTATCCATGGATACACAGGTCCACCATCTCCCTCCCTACCTACGTAAACTCTTACAAGTTACATCTTGCTTGCTTAATTAGTACAAAGCCTCATAAAAAGCCATATTACCATGGAAGAGGAAGAGTGGCAACTTGGAGTTGAAAGCTGAGATAGAGGCAAACCGGACTGCAAAGCACCATTTGTTGCTTGTAGCCACAATTAATTTCTTAAGTGCAGAACAAACTAATTTTGAAGGCAGGTAAATAAAGTAGTTTACAAATATATTTTTGCTACTAGAATCAATGAAGAGAACTCCAGGAACATAAGAGAATCATAAAGAAAACAATGATAATGCAGAGATTACCATTGCTCCAGGATGGTAACAGCTGCATTAAGCTTAAGAAGAAACAGGTAGAAACATACTATCAATTTAAAAATAGATTTCTGTATGAAGAAAAGGTAGAATTTGACATTTGACAGTTTAAAAAAACCCCAATGGGAAGGGGCTGCTAATATTTTTAAAGAAGTAAGTCTTGACAGATAACAAGGGTATTTTTCAATGGAGAGACCTACTAAAAGTGAATTCAATGTAAAAGATTCAACACATGGAATGCCAAAAGTAAAATATCTGGTGGTTAACTGCATGAGACCACAAATCCAGGTTTGATTCAGCATTATTTCTTCTGCCACAAAATCTGACAGGAATTTTCTCTAGCCCTTGAATGACAAATTGTGCAGTTCTATTTTTGCCAACCTCTGTGATTCTACTCAAAGATATTCTCCTAGAAAGACTTACTATGTTGAAAGCAACAGCACCAGATTGTAAATATATCGGAGACTTCATTTTCTGCAGAAGTCTGTAGAGCAGTATTATTACTACTCTCTAAAGACTGGATGGATCCCTGAGCACAGATTAGGTTAAAGATAAAAAACGCCTTTGCAAAGCAGCAGTGTTCACCACCCAGGGGTACTCTTCTCTTTGCTCTCCTTTAAGAGACACTCATCAGCCTATTCAACAACGATAATACCAGTTTAAACCTTAGATACTCTCATGCATTCACTTCTCATACAGCCATCTCTTACCACTTTGATCACAGAAGCCTGAATATATTTGATATACAGCTCTTTAGCTTGTCACAGTCAAAGTTTCTTCCCCACCTATTTCCAAGATACTTAAAACATACACAGGAGAAACAGTTCTTGGGAAATTGTGGTATTTTAATTGATACCTTGAAATCCAACTCAGGTTTCCAGTGGCATCATCATCACCCTCTCTTGTGAAAATTTCCATTATAAGAAAAGTCAAAGACTTGCCAGGTAAAAAGCCATACACAGTGTATTCTCTCCTATGAGAGAAAATAGGGCTACTGCCACCTCTCAACTTACTTTTTTCACTTTGTCTAAAACAAATAAATAAAAATTAAAATCTACATTATATAAAACAACATGTTATCCAGAAGTTATGTGATTTGTGAGGACAAATATTTGAAGACTGCACTCTGTAACAAATCTCTGACCATAACGAGGGATTCCCATGAATATTGGGCAGCACGTGTATCTGCACCCAGAGATGGAAAGGGCGTATTGGCTGATTCACACAATTTTTTTTTCCATTGATACTTATTACCCTCCTTTTGGATTCATAGCTAAAGGAAATTCTGTAATAGTTGAAGAAATTAAATTAATTTGAAAATTCAGGTAGTGTTTATATTCTATTTCAAGTGGAGACTTAAAAATATTTTGCTAACTCAAAGTCAGCTACCCTTTCTCAAAATAGCATTTTGAAGAAAAGGTAGCTGAATTCAGCCCTGAACTAAAACTTCAGTGAACTGAACTACTTCATTTTACCAGAGTTATTGCACACAAACAAAATAATAAACAGTGGTGTGCAGAAAACAGTTTAAATTCAGAAGTACCAATTAAGACTAGCCTGGACAAAACAGACAGACTGGGCTCAGGAGAGGGAACACACAGGCAGTTGTCACTAAGGGTGAATTGCAAAATCAACATATTTAAAGAGGAAGAAACATAAAGCTTCTAAGAAGTTGTGCAACAAGGCAGCACTTGTTTTTATGTGATGTCCTTCTGTGAGATGTTGAGCATTTCTTGGAGGTACCAGACAACTTAAACTTCACTTAATATTGGTTGAAACCAAGGACACTGTCATGACATCATGCTAGGTCAGGGAAGAACAAGAATTTCTCTCCCAGTAGATCATAAAAACGTGATTAACAACTCAATTTTCCTAAATGGTTCTTGGAAATACTGCATTTCCAGTTTGGGAGTTGTTTGGGGATTTTTTTGTTTTGTTTTTTTTCTTAATCGAATGTTATATAAGGAAATAAGTTTCATTTACTTTTCTCAACTCAAAACAAATTATTATGGGTATTTAATAATTCCATATTTACAAATATTAACAGTTACCAAGACCCAAAGACTATATGGATCACAGATATGTTTCAATGTTTCATACCAAAGGAAATAAACTTACCTCAATCAAGTTCTAAAAGCAGAAAAATCACAATTTCTGAGTGCTTTCAGATAAATTATAACCTAGCCCAAGTTCTCTAGTATTACTATATTTCTTCCTAAGATTGAGATGCCATATGACAGACTTCGAAAGAAGATAAATATTGCAAAAAAAGTTTTTAAAATTATAGTTTAGAAATTATTTTGAAAGAGGTAATTAAAAGTTTTTCCCCCACCTCATTTAACTAGGGTTTGGTTTATTGCTGTGGTAGATCAATGAAGACTGCAAAATACAACTAGGAAAGTAAATTGACTCAAATTCACATAATAATGAAAAAAATAACATACTGTACTCAGTTAATGTCACTGCAATTTTTTTCTACAATATCCTCCACTATGCAAAAACATTAAGTTCCATTACACTGTGTGAAAGGACAGGTTTTTTTATATTTTGATTATGAAAATAACTTTTTAAGTATTTAAAACCTGGTGAAAAGACCCATATTTATCTAACTAGTTTTATTTAGCCTCCCCACATTTTATGCAGCACTGGTATAATTATTCCTGAGGTCTCAAGGCAGTGTTGGAGCTGAAGCAAAAGCATTTCTGCTGGGAGAGACAGTGACTGAGACCGATAAAGCCAGAGGAAACCAGACTCTGCTGGTTTTGGGCTTAAATCTTCAACATTTTCTGGCAAAGGATCAGTGACTTTTTCATTTCATCTTTCACCAACTTAATGAGACTGTCCATGGCTGTTTTCTGCTGTTTATTTTTTTTTTTGTCTGGTTTTAAGTTGACCAAGACTATAAATTAAACATAAGTAAACTGTGCAGCAGGATAGAAAAGACTTGCATTAGGCATACAAGTAATATTATTTGAAGGGTATGCAAACAGTCAAGCATAAAAAATACATCTTCCTGTTCTAGAACAAACACATAATTCGACTAAAAAAATAGTGGTTTTTTTCTTACACACAATAAAGAAAAAATATTTTTAAGGAGGTTAATGTAGCATACTCCTGGTGTCAGCAATTATTAAAAAAAAAAAAACAACCCAACTTGTTTAGCCGAATTATTCTTAGTTGGAAAAGAACATCAAACAATTAAGGTCTGCAATCTCACTGCACTAAGAACTTTACAAATACTTAGTAAGAAACATTGTTTGCAGTTGAATGAAACAAGTTGAAAGACAAAAGAAGTCTAATCAAGAGGGTTTCTTTGACTTTTTGAATTACTCTTTACAGATTGACAAATGCAACATAACTCATGGGTTATTTCTGGAGTAAAAATACGACAAGTATTAACATGACAGTCAGAGAAGGACGGAAACAAGGGTTGAGAAAAAGGAAATATGCAAGTAGTGCAGCAAGCCAGCAACCTATCCAAAAGGTAAAGACAACACCAGCAAAAAATGAACACGCTCGAGTTCAAAACAAAACAACCAGCATCAGAAGGCTACAGAACAACACTGTATCTCCTCTCACTCCAAGCAGTACTTTCTAGTGATGCACTTCTGTTTTACAGCTTCAGGGGGGTCTAAGCATTTAAACCCTGCAAGCACATTCCCATAGCCCAGGGACAGCCTCGGCTATACCACTTATGTCCTGAGGAGATGCAAGGAATCCCTAAAGCACCATATACATTTCCAGAGATGCTACAGGGCATGCAGGCTTTGGTTTCTCATTTGCCAGCCACTGAGCAGCTGGCTATTTGCTGCAGCTGGTAGTGACTTTTATTATGGGAGGGAGGCACAAAGTACTGTGACAGAGTGGGTTTGCATTTTGCTTTCTTCCTTCCCTCACTACAACTTTCTCCCCATCCCTGTATCTCTCAAGGTCAAGGAAGACATGCCTGTTTGATTAAAAGCATGAAATTACAGGAAGCTTGTGATTTTGCAGTACTGGGTGACTAACTACTTTTTCCCCTGAAGAAATGCATTAACGAACTACATAAGATCTGCACTGTGTGCACCAGAACCCTAAGACTAAGACTGCTGAAGCTGAGAGACAGCTTACCACACAGGTTGTTTTCATGCAGACATTAAGCAACGCACAGAATTTCAGAAATGAAGAATACTAGGGGTTTGCCAATATTACCTTTTTAAAGTGAAGAGTATTTGCATTTTTTATTTCTCCTCCTCATCCTTCATGCTTTTAAGGGAATTACAAGTTTAAACAAAGTCTTGTAAACCAACCATATGAAGTTCATCAAGGAAAAGTGTCAGATTCTGCACCTGGTATGGGGCAACCCTGGATGTATGGACAGATTAGAGAATAAGAGGCTGGAAAGCAGTGCCATGAAAAGGGATCTGGGGGTCCTGGTCGATGGCAAGTTGAACATGAGCAAGCAATGCTCTGGCAGCCAGGAGGGAACAGTGTTCTGGGGGGCATCAGGCACAGCATTGCCAGCCTGGCAAGGGAGGGGATTGTCCCACTCTGCTCTGCACTGGGGCGGCCTCACTTCAAATCCTGTGGGGCAGTTTTGGGCACCAAAACATAAAAAAAAAACCATTGAGTTATTAGAGAGTGTTCAAAGGAAGGCCATGAGGGTGGGTGAAGGGCCTGGAGGAGAAGCCGTGTGAGGAGCGTCTGAAGGTACTTGCTCTGTTCAGCTGGAGAAGAGGAGACTGAGGGGAGACCTCACTGCAGTTACAACTTCCTCATGAAGAGAAGAGGAGGGGCAGGCACTGATCTCTGCTCTGTGATGACAGTGAAGGGACCTGATGGAATGGCCTGAAGCTGTGTCAGGGGAGGTTTAGGTTGGATATCAGGAACAGGTTTTTTACTCAGAGGGTAGTGGGGCACTGGAACAGGCTTCCCAGGGCAGTGGTCACAGCACCAAGCCTGGCAGAAGATGAGAAACTTTTGGACAATGATTTCAGGCACATGGTGTGATTCTTGGGGATGGTGCTGTGCAGGGCTAGGAGCTGGACTCATTGATCCTCATGAGTCCCTTCCAATATGGCACGTTCTGTGACTTCTGGTTTAAATAGAACACAACATACCAACCAGGAAGATAAGATAATTAAAAGCCACCAACATTCTTTAAGCTCACCAGACATTGACCTGGAGGAGTCAAAATCTCCCACCCAAAGATTCATTGGCTCAATACTCCAATAACCTAAAGGAACTGCAGAAAAGCATGGGAGCTGCACAGCACGGGGAGAGCTGCGCTGATGGAGCAGCAAGGGTGTTCCATAGGAACAGTCATGGGCGGAACAGGGTAAAAAAGTTATACAATGCCTGAAGAACAGATGCTCCAGCAGTGTCCACCACACTGGTTAGCTCAGCATGAGCATCCCAGATGTGGACCACAGTGATCCAGAGATAAAACACAGAGCTACTTCCCATTCCCATTGTACTTCCATGCTTCCTTCCCTATTCCCTGCTAGTCTTCCCCAGCACAACTTCATTGGTCTTTAAGTCCAGGACCAAATACAGTAGAGCCATTTCTTTACCTTTTCTGTATACAATCCTGCCCACAAATGCTTCTTATTCACGTTATATGCAAGAACTCCTGCAGTAAAAAACCAATATGTCCAAATACAAAAATACAAATGCAAGTTTCAGCTGGAGACTGAAAAAAAAAAAAAAAAAAGAAGCTTAATTTGATAGAAGGGATTTCACAGAAGGGCACAAAGTGAGAGAAGAGAGGCATAAAATTGACTAGAAATAGGGGAAAGAACAAACCTGCCCTGCCTGCCACCCAGCTTGATGACTACAAGAATAGCTGAGGCATCACTGCAAGGTACTTCCTTAGGAAGTAAATTGGGTCCAAATCCCAGAAATCCCATTGCTAAGATGAACAGATGGAGTAACTTTTAAGCAACACCTGCAATATAGTTGTGTTTGTACCTATAAATAAACTGAAACTAAACTAGAGGTAAAGAAAGATGCTGTATTTCAGCACAACACACTGTGGGAAGAGAGTAAAGCAAAAAGAAACGTGCAGGTATAAAGAAAGGCAGGAAAAGCAACAGAAAAGAAATAGAAATTGTTCAAAGATAAATTCAGCTATGCTTCTGGCAGGTATTCTAGCAATAAAAGCACTAACACTGAGAAAAGACCAATGTAGATAAACAGCAAAGTAGAACAAATAATCAAGACAGGCAAGGCATAGCATAAAAAGACTAGGTAGACAAGAAAAAACACACATGTACACACAGAAAGAGGAGAAATACACACAGAAAAGAGACAGAAAGATTACAGCTGAAAAGGTAGATCACAAAAGTACACTTGTCTGACATGTTTTGAAGATAAATATTTTTCAAAGTACTTTAACTACAGCAGGTTAGAAAGAAGGGATGTATGAAAGTAAGGCTTGAAGGTCGTGAAAATTAACTTTGGCAGAAGAGGCAAAAACAATTATTTCTCCTCTCAAAAGGATGAAGATACAAGATATGTGACTGGAGTGTCTGCTTGTATCTATCCAGTTGAGTTTTATTGGCATGTGTAGACTGAGGACTATGAAATATTCCAATACTGCTCATTTTTAGTGGTTTCCTTTCCACTTATTTTATTGTGATTGCACAAACACACACACCCCTTATTGAGTGTCAAGCTTCAAACATCAAAATATTGAACTGTATTTTTGACATTTACCAGAAGTATTTCTGGACTATTTCTGGAAAGGACAATACAATTAGTTCTGGACTTAATTTAATCCTGTCCAGATAATGATAATGTCATGGTAATGACCTTCAGTCATAGCTGTCAGCTCCCCAGCAATATCAGTACTTTGTTATTTGTCATTGACTTACATCCCCCACTTTCAGCTTGGTTGGAACCAGCTTTTCTGGTGTGATATACTGGCCCAGAGCAACAGAACATACAGTTATCAGATTTCCTTTTTATTGTATTAATTAATTCCTTTTTTGGGATGAAATTTAACTTTCTAAGCAGTTCTTTAAATATCATCAAGAAAGACAAAGCAAATTACATCAAGTCCTTAAATGCAGTTTATGACTCTTTTTTATAAACCTCTACCAGATTACAAAAGCAAGGAATGTACTGGTTCTTCTCTAATAGGTAGTTTGGTTTGGTTTTTAAAATCTAGAAATCCTACCTATCTCTCCTTTAATAAACATTATTTTCTTGAGAGCAAGTTGATGCTCACCAGGGCAATTCTTGAAAGCATAAGAACATTAGCAACACGTTTTAAAGATTCATACATGGCATACTCCTAGAGTTAAGGAAGAACACTTATTAGGTGGCAAAAGGCTTGTGAAAACGAAACATCTCAGACCAATTGCTGAGAAGCAAACTGGGTTTGCAATTGAGAAGCAATCCTGATTTCCTGCCAATATAAAGTATTTATTTCAAGATCTCTGCTTCTTGTCTATCTTTGCAGACTTTCTGAAAAGTTTGTTTCAGCCACCTGAGAGAGCCTGAAGTTTATTTGTCTCCATGTTAAGACATGCTTATAAGAACATCCTTCAAGGATTTGCAGTCTTAAGTGTGCCATGCAAAGGTTTCTAATTCTTAACAGAATTTATTTAGATTGAAAGAATGTTAATTATTATTTGTGATCTAATATTTGAAATCAGATTTAAAATACTTCTGAAACATTCACTTTTTGTCCCCAGACAGCTTTGAAGCCTACTTGTCAGAGCATCCACTGAAGGTCAATGCAGACATGCAATGTGCATTTAAATTTAATGTATGTGATATTTCCCATCTTTGCAAGATTTGGCTAGAAGCTCTGCCTACCTGCCTAACATTCTATCCTGCTGTCTGTTAACAGGCAGGATCAGATGCATGATGCTCACTGCTGTCCAAGATAATTAGACAAGTGCACATCCAGTCCTGTCCCAAATAATTGACACATTTCCTTTGAGCTGTTACCAATCCAGCACTTCTTAAAAGGTTTACTGCTGCATGCCTCTGTGCAGATGTTCATAACATGGAAGTTGCAAGTATTTTTGGACAGTTGTGTATAGATAATAACCTGATTTTACTTTGCTTTTTTAGTCTGGCATAAGAAACTAAATCACAGAATAAGCTGAGTTGGAAGGGACTCACAAAGATCAAGTCCAACCCCTGGCCCTGCAGAGAACCATTCTCAAGAGTCACCCCAAGTGCCTGAGAGTGTTGTCAAATGCTTCTTGATCTCTGCCAGGCTTGGTGCTGTGACCACTGCCCCAAGGAGCCTGTTCAGTGCCCAAACACCCTCTGGAGAAAGAACCTTTTTCTAATATCCAACCTCAACCTCCCCAGACACAACTTCAGGCTGTTCCATCAGGTACTGTCACTGGTAACCACAGAGAAGAGAGAGATCACTGTCTGCCCCTCCTCTTCCCCTCACAAGGAAGTTGTAACTGCAGTGAGGTCTCCCCTCAGTCTCCTCCAGGCTGAACAGACCAAGTGCCCCCAGCCACTCCTCACATGGCTTCTCCTCCAGGCATCTTGGTTGCCTTTGGATGTTCACTAACCGTTTAATATCTTTCTTATATTGTGGTGACCAAAACTGGTTTTGACTGAACTAATTTTCTTCCTAGTAGATGGTACAGTGCTGTGCTTTGGATTTGGGATAAGAACACTGTTGACACCCACTAATGTTTTGGCTGTGTTGAGCAGTTCTTACCTTCTCAGAGAGTTTTATTCCTATATTTTTCCCTTTTATTATTACTATTATTATTTTTACATTATTTCAAAGAATAACTATACTATCTCAACCCACATATTATTTTTCTGATTGTTCTCTCCACCCCACCAGGAGATGGGTGTGGGGGTTGTGTTTGAGGGGATGGTTCTTAGTTTAGCCCCAGATGGCAACAAAGACAGAAACAGACAATGTTGGGAGCTGAAGAGGTTTAATTTTCTCCCTATGTATCAGCAGTACCCTTCCCAAATCAAGTACAAAACAATGACAGCCTAACACCCAGATTTCTGAAGGAAACATTAAGTTAAAAAAAAAAAAATTTTGGTCAAATGTGAAAGACTCACTGATGGGGTTTTTTTTGTGGGTTTTTTTTTTTTTTTCGGCTTTTCAGCAAATATTTTTACTTGCACTCTTGAGTGAACTAAAGGCAAGGCATTTACTCTTTTTTAATCATAAAAGCACAAGTGAATCCCCCACTTGAAGAACCAGAGACTTAAGTCTTTGTCTCTTTCAAAAGAATTGAACATAATTTTGAGAAAAAATAAGCACATAAACAGCATTAAATCATGGGTATCTGTGAAGTTTTTATCTTCAGTGTTTTATTTCTTAGATGTTTTAACGTTCTTAACTTTGTTGTCAAACTGCCTAAGCAGTATAAACTAAATTGAATTATTTACCCATATGAGCCCCTCTTAAGTTCACTAAGTTACTTACCTATGAGAAGCTGATAAAACAAGAGAGATTTTGTTTCCAATTTTTAAAGGGGAGCAGATATTTCAAGTGGCAGTTCAGAAAGAAACAGTCAAATAAGCAGACTAATCTGTCTATAGACAACCTTCTGTTCACAGGCAGGTAGGTACCTTTTATCTTTTAAATCCCATCCTCTCCACCTTAAAACACTGTTTAACACTCTGAATCTGACTTTTTAAAATAAAGATATATATTCAACTTAGACAGGAAACATAATAAGTAAACAGATTTTTAAGCAGCTGTGGACCAAAAAAAAAAAAAAAAAAAAAAAACAAAACAAAAAAACCCCACAGCCAGGATGCAATGATTTTTTTATTTTTTTCCCCTAATGCATCCTCTAAGCATATTATTTGTCTTAGAATCTCCAGATCCAGCTACTCATCACCCCTTGACACAGAACAGAGAAAAAAAGTTGAAAAAAATAATATCAGGTCCTATGGTATTTCAATTCACACACCTCACGGGCTCATTCTACTCTTCTGAAAGGTTGCTCTTGCTGTTCTGGTCATTCTACTATTAAGAAAAAAAGGAGATTACAGAAACCACGACACTGCTATAGAACACAATCAAGCCAATACAAAGACTCAACAATCAGAGTTACTTAAAATTGCCAGAAAAAATAGGTCCATTCTCTGAAAGAGCACAAATTGGAATCTGACTTCACTGAGTTCTGCTGGGCATAAAGAGTAAGAGCAACACTAGGGCAGAAATAGAGGCAAGGATAACCTGAGACACATTGAATTTTAAGGGTTTTTATTTTTCATAGTCAAGTCCCCAGAACTACCAGCTTTAAAAGTAAAAAGAAACCACACCATGCAAAATCCAAAACACAGACAAGAATTCTTAACACTTACCTGGGAATAAACCCTGATTAACATTCAGCCAATGCAGATAAAACAAAAGGGGTAGGGAGATTGTTTTCAAAAGGTAGTGGGAAATGAGAAGCACATTCTTATTTTCCCCAGGATCAACCCAGAGATAACAGAAATTATTGACTAAACTACAAAAGTTATTCTTTACTCCTGTGGATGACCCAAGTTCCCACACATACAGAGAATCCCTTCTGTCTTATTTCTTCAATTGCAAGAAGCCTAAGACCAAACTAGGAAAAAAATAAACATATTGGTAGGCAAGGCAAGCTACAACGATTGGCAACTAAATGTCTGCCTCATCAGAAAAAACCCTTAGCTCTATTGTACTTCCCAGCACACTGGAATACAAAAAAATCAGGCTTGCTCCTGGCTATTACTGCTGAGAAACTGGGGACTGTGAAACAGCAGCTGAGAGAGAAGCACCTCTCCCTTCCTTGGTAACAACAGATGCAACACCCACTCTTCTCCCAGCTCTATTCACCTGCCTTTCTTAGTCACCTATCATCCCAGCAGGAACAGTCACTTTTGCGAAATATCTCTGAAGTTTTGAGACATCTTAAAGGGCAGTAAGGGTAGAATTAGAAGGGATGAAAGTTACTGCTGTTGTTATGTTGATGTTGCACTGATTCCCCATCTAATGACAGTTTAACTACATAAGAGCACAAAACCTGGAGAAAGGAGCTAGATAGGATCAGGAACATGTGCCTCAGCCAGCTCAGCTCCCACTCAGATGGAACAGGTACCAGTAGGGTTTGCTACTGTGTCTGGCTGCAATAACCACTAAATAGGAGAGCATCAGCAGGCTGGTGACAGCACTGTGTCACAATATGCACAGTGTAGATGGTAATGGAAATAGAGCAAATCAACATTCCCTCTACTTCCCTAAACTCACCTCATCACTGGCCTAGACTGCCTCTAACACTCACTCACTACAGGATCTCTCCAGTGTTAAAAGAGAAAGGGAACAATTTGTGGAGCTTTTTGTTCTTTCATCCTTGATCTGGCACCTGCTGTCACTTACCAGTGGTCAGTTCTTTAAGACAGTCAGATGTGTCATCCAGTTCCTCTCTGGCCCAGAGATATTTGGAAGTCTTTAGGAATGCTAAAAACAATTCCACAAACTATTAAATATTACCAAAACATAAATAAATAATGACTTTAAAATGAAAGAAAGGGCCCAGAAATTATTCCTACTTGTATCACAGCTGGTCAAGTCAGTACAGGGCAGCTGAGAGGAGTGCCAGCATTCATCAACCTCTGTTTTGCTATATTAATACAATTTACAGGTCTTGTGACTTGGATTTCCTATATGCCCAAGGGTGACACTTGGCAAATCAGCAGCCTAACACCTTTACTTATGTTATGAACTGCCCCCTGAGGGTCTACATCACCTGCAGTTCTGTTTTGATCCCAATGAGATTTCAATAGGTTTTGGGTGAGAACATTGACAAGCAGGGCTTTGACGAGAGAGGGCCAGCAAAGCTGCCTCTTGTGTGCCCACATGCCCAACAAAACAATTCACATCTTGCTGTTCTCATATCCAGGAAGGGAAGACTGAGCACCCCAAAACACTCACTAGAACAACCCACAACACCTGAGAGCTGTGACACCCGCAAGCATCCCCGTCTAAGGCATACACTGGGGCAGCTGTTATTTTACTGAGCCTCAAGCAACTTGATTTGGAAGTGCAGACCATATCAAGAGCCTTGAGGGAAAATTAACAGAATAACAGAAGTCTTCGCAAGATAAGAGAAACCAGAAAGTAAGTTTGGAGAAGTAGCACGATGGGTTTGGGGGGGGTCTACTAAAATTCTTGTTAAGCATTGTAGCTGTAGCTTTTATAAGGGCCATTAACAGCAACTGAAAGGACACTGGGAAGCTGAAACGCAAGACACAAAAAGCAATGCAGCTAACAAGTGATTCTTGATCTACGGCACTTACTAAAGTTTAAAACAAGGTGTAGATCCAGGGCAATACTGTTTTAACAACGAAGGCAAGGCAAGCACCACGTACCTATCTACTTTCACATTGATTAATGCAACTATGTGGTGCACATTAAGTACTGTAAAATACTGCACTCAAACTGTACAGTCCTAACATAACGGGATTAGAGAGTTCTTAATGGGAAGACACATCAATAATACATCATTATAGATCTGGTATTTCTTAGCATGGTCATTTTCAGACTGCTGATGTCTCATATCTGTTGGAAAGGTTTATATGAGAGGCGAGTTTTAAAAGTAGCAGGGTGTGAGACCTTTGGTGCTTTAAAAAGAGTTCATGCTACAGGTGCTGTTCCCTGTAGAATATGTTCCTGCTTTATAATATCTCAGAGTTGTAAATGACCAAAGACTGACCCAACAGGGCAAATATAGTTTTAAGGATGAAAACTTCCACTTTAAAACCAATTATCCTTTCATTTCTTTGCTGTGGTTTGGGTACTCATCCCTGACTGAGAAATACATACAAGGGATGTTTTCTCTCTCTCTGCTGATCAAAGTTGTTTTCTTTTACATGAACCTGCCAAAACCTAGCAACACAGATACTGCAAATCAGTTCCCACTCTATGTAGGTGGGATCATACTCAAACATCTAATTTCTAGGTGCCAGAGGCAGACTATTTTGGACCAAACCACTGAAACAAAATGAAAAGCATATACTTACAGAACCAAGTTGGCTTCATGAGTGGCACAGGACTTACTATTTCTGCCTCAGGCTCATTCAACATTAAGCAAAACTGAGTTGGCAGGCAGTCAGACGGCATGGCTGAGGCATTAATTTACTAATAGAAAGGAACTCATCGCACAGTGCTTCCTTGAGGTTGCTTCTGTGATAATTGCAGCAGAAAAATGGTTTGCATTCACATTATTTTTTAATAGTTCTCATTCTTCCGTTTCCAAAATTTTTTCTATTATATTTCTATATTATTACTGTGCAGGCAAAAGGACCCACTGATGGATCCATGCTATATTTCTCGTTCCCTTAGAGACTTTGCATGGCCTTTGGCAAGTCAATTTACCTTCTCATCTATAAGGTAAGGTAGTAATAGCACAGTAGGTCCCAAAGGTGTTCTGTTGCCCTAACTTCTGAATAGAAAGTGCTTCATAAATACTAACATCATCCAATGAAAATGCATAAAATATCAGAATTTAATGATGTAAGAGGAACTTATTCAGGATCTGGAGATGAGCTAGCTTGATTCCTGCAGAAAGCCAGGCAGAGTCATCAGGGAGAGGCTGAGGAGCCCACTTTGCAGCCAGTGGATCTGCACAGGCTCCTGAGCCCCAAGAAAGGCATTGTACCCATTCTTGCCCTGGAGGCACAGGCACTAAAGAGGAGGGTGGACAACAGCCAGGATGAATGTGAATTCTGTAAAGAGTACAAGGGCATGACCACCTTCTATGAGACAGCAGAGCCAGCGTTTTGCTGTTAACTGGACAAAACTACCCTCTTGCTACACTGCACTGAAGAACAGATGGATTTAGGAGATCAACACAAGGCGGGGTATTTGTTATTCTGACTGGCTGTTCTCAGATGGATTTAACTAACTGACGACAGAGTGAAAACCAAGCTTTGGTCCCCCAGCCTCACCAAGAGAACACGAATAAACAAAGCTGCAGGATTACTAGTGTTTCAACAGAGACATAGTGCTGTGATTCAAAACTCCCACTTGAGATGTGGTGGCTAATGATGGATAGTTCAGTAGAGCTTTTCAGGCTTTCCTTCAGACTGACAGCTTGAAGCAAAGGCTCATAGTCTCCTCAGTGCTAGTAAACCACATGGCAAACAGAACTTTATTATATCTCTAAAGCTAGCTAAAAACAACATCATAGATATGTGCTGTATATTGCATTTAAATATTTGGCTGAAAATAGATATTTAAGGATTTATAAATATTCAGAATTTATCTCTTCTAAAATTTTTATGGTTCCTGTTGCATCCTACTCTTTTCTGACTCCTACAGTCTAGTAATTATGTTCAGTGTTAACAAGTAAATATTCACAGCAGTCAAAAATAAGCAAAGTGATTATTTTATAAGAGGAAACACATTCCAGTTTCTAAAATAAACAGGGGTACTTCTGACCTCATGCAAAGCATACAGAAGAAACTTAATTTCTATCATTGTCCAAGGACAGTGATGTTTACCAACAAAAGCATATCCATTCCTGACATGCCATCTTGATAATGATCCACATGGTTGGTGGCATAGGCTTGAGGGAACAGTCTTTATTTTACATAGCTCACATTGATAAGTATCTAGTTGTGAACGGTAACACATTTCCCATAAAATTAAATTAAGCAAAATTATCTCAATAGGACCAGCAATGCAATGATACACATGCACACAACAGGTCTCAGTGACTTTGCTTTCATCCGTAGACCATTTTCAAGCTCTTAAATGCCTGGATTTGTTTACAATTGTAATGCAATTAGATAACTTCTATAAGACAATGAAATGTAAAGCTGAAGAACAAACACAGCAAAACAAGGCTGACCATACCTTCAGCCCTGTTAGTGCTTATTGAATGCTTATTTAGCAACATCCAATAAGAATATTCACTATATTGTGGATAATCAGCTTAAATTCATTTAAATGAATGATAAATTAAGTATTATCTAAAAATTTCTCCAATAAGCTCCAAACATTAAGAAGCACTCTGAACATATTCAAAATTAAACTTGCAGTTCTCCTGGATTAAAAAGCAGAAAAATATTGAGTTATTTCCCCTACTAAAACAAATATCTGAGGCACAGAAGTTAAAAAAAAATCTATTTAAGAAGCTCTTTTCTGTTATCCTAATTTTATTTCACATTAATTCCATTTGTATTTTGCAGAAGGCAAAACTACATCCACAGTGATCCCAGGGCAGAGAAGGCAGCAGGGAAAGGGATAATCAATAGAGGTGAAATCAAAATTAAGATAAAAACCAAATCACAAGACTAAGAAGGGTAATGTTTTATTAGAGGCTATTACCGCTATTACGGCTTATCTGCCGGAGACGCAGAACAGAAGGACGGAGTCAGAATGTTCGTGTTCAGAGCAAAGGGCGGAAGGGGGGAAACCCACCTTTGTTTAATTCTTATATACACTTTTAGAAATCACAGTTCATTGGAGAAAATTAACACTTCCGTCTTTAACTACAGTGGTTAAAAGAAATGTCCATCAAAGGATCTGTGTCCATGGGAAAGGAATGTAAAACAAGATAATTTTTACAACAACATAGCTATGTTTACAGAATTCTCGTCCTTGAAACTGTCTAACACAGAGCTCGCTATTTTTAACAGTAAAAATGGGCAACAAGAGGCAATGTAATTTGGGCAGGGTTCGGAGGAGAGTAAGCAAGGAACTTACAATACCCATCATTGCAGCCTCATCTGTCACAGGGCTGCTGTGCTGCAAGGACTTGCTATTTGTTTCCTCATGGCATTTTCCTTTATGTCAACAAGTAGGCCAGTTGTACAGTTAGTGGATATTAAAGCATTAACTCCAGTAGAGAACTTTATTTCACCCTTCTTTCAGTCATTTTCTCGGTGGCTGAAATTAGACTCCAGAGGTGCCATAATGAGCAACTGGGAGGGAGGGAGTACAAAACAGCTTTCACAGGAAGAATTCCATAGATGAGCCATTGCAAATTTCAGCTGGTTGTACACAGTATCACAATTTATTGCTCCACATAAATTTTGCTCCTGATTATAAGTGACTCAAAGGGAGTAACAGGCTGGAGTGATATAAAGCATTTTCTGAAAGAAAAGCCAACTGCAACATACCTCATGGCATTTAAAACAAAACACCAGCCTCTAAAGGGACAGATATACTTTAGCTAGGATCATAGTCTAGAGGGAAAACCCAATTTCATAGACTTTATAGACCAGAAAGGGCTTTTGCAAACTAATTCAAAGACAAGTTGTACAGAGACTTAGGACAAAAGCAGTCACTGGAGCTTTCACAGTTTACCAAATCCCTTTAAGAATATTTTAAACTCTCCTCTTGGGATCCAGTGTTGCCCATACAAAACCAGAAGCAGAGAGGCAGAACCCTGTAACTGTGGGTAGGAGTCTCATGGATGCTTGTGACCACATGCTTCAAACTAGACATACCTCATCTACTTATGAAATGCAAGTGAAAAGGCAGCCATGCGCAGCCAGCCTGGGAGCAAGGGCTGTCACTCAGGGCAAGCAGCAGCAAGGCAACCAGCTCCCACAGATAAAAGTGCACTATAGGTAGCATTAAAAAAGAGGGGGAGCAAGCAGGCGTTTGTGTTACAGCACAGATGGTAAATCAAAAGGAATGCCCCCATTAGTCTCCTGTGAACCAGAGAGGTTCCGGGAAAGGAGCATCTGAGAAAGCAGGTTTACAAAAAGACACAGAGAACGTGAACCTTGAAAATGCAGCTGCTTACCAAAATTTATAGCCTAGAGAATTTCAGTAACTTGTAAATTACATTCCTCATGAGAGACTCAGTTTTGCATATACGTATGCAAGAATGAGAGTCACAATGCAAACATACTCCTTTATACGTACACTAACTTATATGTGCCCCATTGAGTTTGAAGATTTAAAATACTCTGCTGCGAAGCTACAATGCTGTCTGTCTACAGGTCTACAATGCTGTTAGTGCTTCAGAAAGGACATGCAAACTAGAAAATTACATATGTATTATTCAATCATTTTATAGAATAAATTTCCTCTTCTTTAGATAAGCACCTTCCAATCCTCCTGTCATGTTATAAAATATATGCATCTGCTTTGAATAGAAATTTAATTAAGGTATTCCTTGTAAAAGAGTGTCTGTGTATGTTTACATCACATTAAATATTTAAACACCTTGTTATGGAAAAGCACTTATAGAAATATTCTAAAGATGAATAGATTTTTCCATATCTTTTCTTCTTAACCTATTCCATCAAGAGCTATTAGATTTGAACTGCTTGCACTGCTGTGCTGGAGTACATATCTTGTAAGATAATGCAGATAGATTGATAATGTACCTGGAAACCACAAAACTGTAAAACAGACCAAAGACTGGGAAATTCTCCTTCTCTATACTAATAATATTTATGACTACACCAGCTCCAGACAACACAGTCTACAACTGGCCTTCAATCAAAATCTGAACTGCACTAACAGGCCTGTAGGTAGGAAAGAGCTCCATCTCATCATTGCCAGAAGTCAGGCTACCCGAGATTAGTGTACAACTAATTGGGGTTTAAATTAAATAACAACACGACAAGAGTCTGAAGTGGCAGATAAAATGAGACGACAAAATTTGACCTACTATGTAAAAGAGTGATCCTGGGATTCTTAGCAACATGAAGTCCTACTGCATTTCCAGTCAATCTTTATGGATGCAGAAGCAGAATTTCACAGGAATTATTTGGATCTGCCTTTATTAGCTCCCTTCAGAGAACACACAAGTCCACAAGAAGCTTGAGATCAGCACTTCCAACATTGCTGAATTAAAGGGTTTTTGTTGGGTTTAAAAAGGTAATTTCACCAGGTTAACTACCTCATTGCTGCCCTGAACATTAAAACTAACTAGTAACTGTTCAAGTCTCATGGTATATCTGAATATATTCAAAAGCTCCAGTAGATTCCCCGAGACATACTCCAAAGCTTTAAACACACATAAGCTGACAGTCCAAGAGTCTTAGATCTTTTGCTTTAAAGGAAGAGGCTCCAAAAATTTCACTCAAAGCATGCTCACATATTTACTCCACAAATCTCAAGAGAATATAACTGCAAACA
Source organism: Climacteris rufus (assembly GCA_013398175.1). Classification (NCBI taxonomy): domain Eukaryota; kingdom Metazoa; phylum Chordata; class Aves; order Passeriformes; family Climacteridae; genus Climacteris; species Climacteris rufus. Next base: position 945,816 of record VZRZ01006331.1, on the reverse strand, counting down.
TGAGCCTTAAAAAACCTTTTCTTCTAATCATATTACTTCCAAGCTTCACTTAAGATAAATACAATGTCGCTGAAGCAGCCTTCATGAACTATCAACCATTTATGATCTCAAGAAGGACAGTTACTCCTCAGGAGGCCAACCACAAGTGACCTACATTGTTTATACCTAAACTGAAGAAGCTCAGTAAGTTTACTGTTCTCTATCATAGCGTATTTTCACCCTGAAAAACTTACATTTCCATTTTTCATACCCCCAGAAAATTGTTAAGAGAAGTGTATTAGTTTCTTCTGGTAATAAAGACCCTATGAAGCAATGGAGATCTTCTTTTCAATGCTATGCAGTTATTTACATTATTTTCACCTATTTTAAACTACTTTCACTACTAGACAGGAGTTTATGATCTTCAAACTAGCTATTTTAATTAATCACAGTGTCTTTTTTAAGTAGTTGGCCACATTCTGGAATAGGAATTACAGGACTAAGAATTTTTTTATTCAAGATTTGTGCATTATATATAGCTGTATTTAGAGACTAGACAATGCATTTAGCAACAGAGAAGAGACTTCATATTTCAAAATTATAGATACAAACACAGAAAAATGACCAAAATTCTAATCCACAACCTTTAACATGCAACCTTCTTCACAAACAATGCATTACTTGAATACTAAACTCTTCCAAGGCTACAGTGAGTTCATAACACCTACCACTAATTGGTTATATAACCATTTAAGTAGGATTAGTATCATAATCTGCTGTCAAACCTGACAGCAGGAGATGTGGTTCTGCAAACAAAATACTCATTTACAGAGACTTCTCTAAACCAAGGTGGTTTATGTTCTTTAAGTTTTTGTACAATTAAATTACAGCTCCATATTTCTCTATTGAATAGTGAGCCAGTTTAGGCTGGTATCCACTGCTGCAGTACCATCTGCACAATTCTCCCCCTTTTCTGAAGATTCAGATTCAGGATCCTAGAAGCTGGTGTATTCTGTGTATGTTACAGAGAAATCCATGATGCTACAATGCCGTATCTTGCACATGTACTTTAGAATCTTTCAACACGTATATCTAGCTTTTTCTTGGTCACTTGAATAAAATCCTCTTCCATTCTTGGAAATCATTCACTTTTTTTTGCTCCCATGAACTACAAAGTCCACAACCCATACTCTAATTTTTCATGTAACATTGTTAAAATTATTAATATGTTGCCAGATGAAGCTGAAGTCCAGGACACTTCTGCATAGTCTCCTGCAGAACCACTTGTGATGTTCTTCAACCAAGATTGCTCCTTTCAGCCCAATCCCCCTTCCTCCAAAAAGGGTTGCCACTACTAACACTTGCTAGCATATTTTTAAGTGTCACTTTACCCCAAAAGCATCATAAAAATTGTACAAGAATTAACTTAAAAATGTGGTATCTTTGCTGCCCATCCTAATCAATAAAGACAAGTCCCTGAGTGCAGAATTTTATCTATGGACAGAAGACAAACAAACAGACACTCATCCTTATTTTTCAGCTCCTAGTGTATAATAAGGGTGAGAATCTTTGTTCTTCAAAAAAAGCAGGGTTTCAGTATAGCCAAATTTTAATTGACAGGTTCTCAAAGAGAAAAAGAAAAAAAAAATAGATCACAAAATCCCACAGGATAAGGGCTTGCCTTGCTGAAAGAACAGAGTCTATTTTTCATTATACTTTTTCCATGTTTCAGGACATCTTGTCTCCTCCAAAATTTTCTACCCAGCTAGGTAATATATTGTACTATAAAATTCAACAGAACTGTTAATGTATCTCTGATGACATGTACTGAAAAAAGAAAGAGAAAAGAGAAAGAAGGAGAGAAAAGAGAAAAGAAGGAGAAAAGAGCCACCAAAACACAGACACACACAAAGAGATATTCCCAAAACACCTTCTCAAATGCTGTTTTTCCTGTTTCATAGAGAGGGAGAACAGACCACAGGACTCACCAGTGCATTAGCAGTTGAGAGCCAACATGGGAAGCACAGAACAGATTCCCACACTCCTCTGAATGCTGTTACCCTCACACTTTCTGTCTGTGGCATATTCTCAGTACAGAAGCTCATGTCCAGAGGGATGCAAGAGGGAAATGCTGAGGAAAGGTGGCAGCATCCAGAGGCAAAATGCTGCAAAAGCTTTGGATCTTTTATCATATGCCTTGGTCTCAATTGCAGTATAGTGCATATCAGGGTTATATGGCTATATGCAAGATTTTTTCCTTGTCTTGGTTGCTGTAGTGAATGACAGAGCAATTCCAGAGGGTGGGATGACTGTAGAAGCACACTCACCTCCAAGGTACATTCCTGGACTAAAGCTTCTCTTCTCTGCATGTCTTTTCACACACATGCAAAAGTGGCTTTTTGCAAATAAAATATGATCCAGTTCAGGAAGCAAGTATAATGCAGTCTCCTACTCCAAGTGGATATGAAACTTTTAACATAAATCAACTCCTCTGTGGTTAACAAAGTATTCATGATTTTATGGAAAAATTGGAAAAATCCTCATCAGGAACAAAAATATACATTTTTCACATTCTGATCAATAAACACAGTATTGACACAGTGAAATTTGCATCTTGTATAACCATTCCCTCCTTCAACTCCACTGTCACTTCGGTTTGTTAAGTTTGCACAAAGGAAGAAAAAGACAAGCTGAACTGGTACTCTTGCCATCTGTGGTACTATTCCAAATTTTCTTTTGAACCACAATTTCATTACAGCTGTATCACATTTTTGATAAAAGCATTTATAAAAGCATTTATCAAGATAATTCAATGACATTATAAAGCTATATCTCAGAATTATCTCTGTTAAGCAAAGAAGCATGGTCCAGTTGTTCTATCAGGAACATTGATGCTCTATAAATCAAAATGCATTAACATACCAAGGAAGGCAGGTAATCATGAGCCTGACTAAAGAAAGGTAAAGTCTATTCAATACTGGTTTATGTAGTGGTTTGGGAGAATTTTTTAGAAATTATTTAAACATGTCAGTTACTGTTATATGACCTCTTTACTCTTCAAAACACAAAAATATAAATTCTAATTAAGATTAATTCCTATGAATGGCTATTAAATATTGCAAGACACTAATTTTCTACTAAAAGAAAATTAAGCTCTTTTAACCAAGACCCTACTGCAATCATCACTTTGAAACATATACCTGAATATAACAGGTTAGCACTAAATCACAAATCACTGGATTTTATTCTTTCAGGAAAAAAAAAATCTTAGATATGCTTCTCAGTGAAGTCAGTAAAAATGTATTAATTTCACAGAATTTTGGAACCCTACTCCAAGCATCCCAGGCAACACCATGTGTAAGATATACTACGTGTTATGAAACAACTCAAAGTTAACTTGAGTATTATTTGAGTAGTAGTGCTATATTTTATAAGTGATCCTATGGCATTGCCAGTAAACTTTCCTCAAGTGAGATATAAAATCAGCATTCTAGTAAGCCATATACAGATGTCAAATGCAAAACTTCTCACTATATAAACTCAAGCTGGTTCATTACAAAACATCAGGCACATTTTGTATGTAAAAGGATAAATTTCACACACCTGCATTTTCTACTGTTTTTGATAATTGACTCTGAAATCTCTTGGTTTGTGCTTGAATAGACCTGTCTTTGAACAAATATATGCATTGAAGAAACAGCTGAATTTAGCTTTCTTAAGCTCTTATGAACAGCAGTAAGTGGATAAACTTCCCACCAGGACAGGGGAAGAAACAGATCAAATCCCAAGCATAATTATATCAAGTAAACTCAGCTTCCATTCCCTTTTAGTGTATTCAGGCTTATGTACTTTGCTCATCACTTCATTAAATAAACTGTATATGCACTGAAGGTAAGTCAGTGCAATTTCTGGTTCACAGTAATCCTTCAAAGGGATATCTTAATTCCAGTCACACTCATGTCTGTATGAAATGACTGCAAAATCAGTTTCTACACAGGTAAACTCTTATTTAAAAAAAAA
>VZRZ01006331.1:929735-941794 GCA_013398175.1 Climacteris rufus | reverse complement strand
AAAAATTATATAAAAAAAAAAAAAAAAAAAAAAAAAAAAAAAAAAAAAAAGGTAGGTTTAACTCCAGTGCCAAGTTTTTTTGGCTCTTTAAGTTCTGAAGACAAAAAATACACAAAGTTGCTCTTTACTTTGACAAGCATTTTGCAAAGTGCTGTAAGCAGCATTCTAATTTAATTACATGAAAATACTTAATAAGGAAACTGCAGTGAAATTAAACGTTTTCTTCTCCAATTAGAATATATATATATTTATATCATAGATAACTGAGACACAGGAGAGAACTACATATTCCTCCCCACCCAGTTACTGTGAATTAATTTAGACTTTAATACACTATACCTTTCTCCTCACAAGTTTTCTACCTGTCTAGGTAGAGGTACATAGAATACATTCATTCTAGTATTATTACAGTTACATCTTCAGAACTTTTTTTAAACTAATACAGCACTCCAACAGTAGCACTATCACACATTCATGGTGTTACTTACAGGGAATACATTTGTCTATTTTGAGTCTTCATCTCTCCTTTGTTAACAGTGCTCTGGCAGGGAACCACAGCCAGAACATTTGTAACAAGCAAGCCAGCCTTTCCCTTCTCTACTAGAATCCCGCTTGCTAGAAAACCCCACCACCCACTACTCTCAGTCACTTGAGTACTACCACATCTCATACTCTCTTGTATGATACAATATTGTTCACATGGCACTCCACTTCCGGAAGTGCCAACAGCTATCACCACATTCTTTTAGGATCACTGTCTAACAATTAGGGACTAACATATCAGGTATGCAGCCTACAGTTCAGGCTGCTGGTAGCCACACTTGCCTCAGTTTCTGATACAGAAACAGCTTGTGCTGAAGTTGTAACTTCACTTACAGGCACTATCAACTTCAACAAGTTGCATCAAGTTTTCCAGGATCTCTATGATGGAACTGATGGAACATCTCTAGATGGAACTGTAATCCAACTCATGGGTACCCAGCAGGAGTACGTGCCCCCTGGGGAAGCTGCACCTGCTGAAGCACTCTCTAAAGTAAGGCGAAAGCCTGCTCAGGAGATGAACTTCAGTCAGGGTGTGACTGTGAGGTGAACTCGATCAGAGAATGACCATCCCCATTTGAAATACAACACAGATTCATCTTCCTCCTTTACAAGCAGATTAACAGTAGTCAATCAACACTGCAAAGTCAGAGCCTGCAACATAGCACAGCGCAACGGCCAGGAAATTCAGCTTTCCACTCACAGTCTGGGAAGCTGAGAGAGGTTGTCTGGAAGTCTTTTGTTGGTTTAGGGGTTGGGGTTTTTTGTTTTCTTTACTTTTTGTTTGTGGGGATAGCTTTTTTGGGGCTGTTTAGGGGTGGGTTTGTTTTGTTTTGTTTTTTGTTGTTATTGTTTTTTGTTTGGTTTGTCATTTGGTGTCTTTTTAACACTTAGAATCCCAGATTTCCTGCAGATCTTTACTGAGTAGAAGGCTCCCCATAAGTCCCTATCATAGCATGTACTAGCAAGTGATCCCAAGATTAGCTAAATCTGGGCTTCTTGCTCCAGGACTGCAATTCTTGGTGAGGTTTACTTTTCTTACTTTAAGAACAACTGTTCTTTAAGGAATAAATTATTTCATTTTCAGATGGAATGAAGAATCCTTCTCTTTGGTATCTGTAAAAGAGGTACTCATGAAAGACAAAGCACAGGTTTTAAATATTATACCTCTGCAGTTTGATTAATATTGCCTTATGTGTTTAGGATATTAGAAAGTATGATATTTTTGAACAAGAAGCATTAAACTCATCTTTCACAACAAAGTTAGGATTTCACAGTGTTTATTCAGATTGATACCTCAGGAGCATACTTTATTATAACCTATGCCATGAATAATTTGCTAAACAACTTCAGGAAGTGAATAGTTTAAAACTTTCCCATATTATTCAAATTACAACAGCTGCAAGGGATGAAAAGTATTGTTAATATTAATTAAGCAGAAATAATTGTTTTTAAAAGCCTAGCCACAAAAATGCAGTACTTAAATGTAAGCTCTGGATCTTTTAAAAACACTCTAAATTTGCAGATTTAAACTGTTCCTGGTGAGTGCTTATGTTTTGAATATGAATTAGTTGTTTGACTGCAGTAGTCATGTGTCTATGCACCATACCTTCTCTTCTTTCCCACAACAGAAGATTGAAATCCTGACATATCACATCACTAAGAACTTTCTAGCAGAATATTTTGCATAAGTCTAAATGAGTCATTCAGGGGATTTTTTTTAAGAGCCAATTTCTGAGGAGGGGGAAAAAAATCTATTGTAGCTGATTTTTCCCCCAAAGTATCCTGAGGGAGTTTATATTAAGAGTTTAAAGAATGAAACTGACTTTGGTATTCCATTCCCAATTGCTAATTTATTATGTGGAGGAAGTCACATGAGCCTTGAAAGAAATCTTGATGAAAAGGGATCTGTCTCAGCTGCATGGGGTTTAATTGACTTAGTCTTGCAAGAAGAATGCATTAGTATTATCTATGCCTCTGTTTAACTATCAGCCAAATGGCAATCATCATGATGAATTAATTTTCTACTCTGCCATGCAAATCACTCCATTTGTGGACTCACTTCTCTGTTTAGCAGGACACCTGGTAGAAACCCATAGACCACAGTTCTAGACAAGGTCATTGGGATAACTCAGCAGAAAGGGAGAAAACTGCCTAAGGACCATCACATTTACACTTCTGGTTATATTCAAACAAATAGGGATTTTATTTTTTTTTTTTTCCTCCCAAGGGAGCAGGGTAAGTTTAGAAATACTGTAGGACATTATATCCAATTAGTACTCAGTATTTCCTTTATCTCTGATAAACCAAATCCGCCTTCGACTACTTTCAGAGTCTGGACCTGCAGGAATTTACCTCAACAGAAGCAGCCTCAGGCTACACCCAGGCTGCACAGCTCTGATCAAGCCATCATGCAGATGGCTGAACAAGTAGCAAATTTTTGTGCAGTGTCACCAGGCCTCAACCTATACCTCTTTCCTGAACTACTGATAATTTCACAGCTATGAAAAAACACCTCAAAACCCAGATATCATCCCAGAGGACAGGGCATCTTCCAACACTACAGTCATTATTGCTGTTGTCAGCCAGCAACACTGCAAAGAGAAAAGAAAAAATACGACTGCATTAACATAAATTTAGCAAGTCCAATACGGATTGGGAAGCAGACCAGAAAGTTTCTTCACACAGTGGAAGTTTCCTTCACCCATCTGTTGGGTGCAGGAACCTATGGGGAAAGAATCCTAACCAAGCTGCAAATCCTCTGCAAATTCACACATTTTCCACAGCACACTGACATTTCCATTAGATTAGGGACTGGTGACACTTCTCCAGAGTTTCAAGATAATGAAATTATCATTGTTTAAATCCACAACAACCAGAAATCCTTCTGAGAAGGCAGCTAGTATTCAGCTGAAGAATATTTTGCAAGTGCACATTGCCAAGCCTTAGTTATTTCCCTCTAGTGTTCAGCAAAACATTACACTTGAGATAAAAGGGGAAAGATCACACAAAGCCTAATTGAATTAGCCTAATTATTGTGAGTGGGGAAAAAAAAACAACACAGAAACAAAAGTGCTGTAGAGAAGATTTTGTCTTCACAGCTGCTAGTTTTTTCAGGAACATATGTGATTACTGTGATGTCAGACAGCCTAGAGAGAGGATGCCCCTGCAATTGTAAGGTACACATGGGACTAGAGAAATAGGTTTAGGTCATAGGTGTAAAAGATTTATGCTTCATATTTTAAAGGCAGCCTGCAAGGCTGAATCCAATCCATGAAGATGGTTCATGGCAGATGTGGGCCATCAAGAACAGATATACTATTGAATATAAATTTATCAGACAACCTTTATTATGCTAGCCTACTTCCACTGAGAAAGTGGAAATGCCATATTAATCTTTGTAAACAGTCTGATAAATTGCAAACATCAAAATAGCAAGTTTTCCTTGACATTAGAGAAAGTGAGAACAGCAAATTTCATCATCCAGCAAAAAGTTAACATCATAGTCATGAAATCAGAGTTAAATAACAGTTTTACTTCAACAATTACTTAATTGTCCTCAAGATTAAACTCAGATAACGTTCCCTAAAATAAAACAATACCAGACACCCTTTTCAAGAAGCTTATTTGGCACTCTAGTTCATCCAGAAGTTTTCACTAATTCACATTCTTCTGCGGGGAGAAAGCGTGAGTAACTCAGAGTCTTTAGCGGCGGTCTTGTGTCCTGAAGAAAGCAACTTCAGCTTCATCCAGTCTCTGATTGAACAGAGTCGAGCCGAGCATCAGAGCTCCTGCGAGTTTAGGCTTCGTTCAGGCACAGCGGTTTAATTTAAGCAGGGAAGTAAAGAGACAAGAAAGGGTTCTTTTCTGCTTATTGCCAGCAGGGTTTTATTACTGGAGCATGGAGTGCAGTAAAAGACAAAATCAAAATGGAGGTCAGGGCATTTTAAGACAGAGGCAAGGGGAGGGCAGTCGAGAGAGCCAATCACTGCAGAGGACCACAGTGATTGACAGGGGCGCCAGCCAGTGAGTCGGCTGTCCGCACCCATCAGCGGAACCAATGAGCTGTTCCCCTGGGCGGGGACAGCCCCTGCCAAGCCGGGNCAGCACCGCACGGGGGGGAGGAAAGGACGGGCAGGGCCGGGCCCGGCCACAAGCCACACCCCGAGGCACCGCAACAACATTCTTTACAGCTCTTCCCTACATGAATATCTTAAACTTAAGTAGAACACTGGACAAAGGCTGACATACGTTGCTTTTATTTTTCTTTTTTTCTCCTTGTACAACAAGATGAAAACGAAAATAGTTAAGCAGGGCAAGCACCCTAAATTATTTGATAAAAGTGCACTTCCTCTTTAAGGACCTCATACACTGGCTGACCAAGCAGTTAAAAATCTCTTGCAAGCTACAAACATAATATAAACTTGCTTTATACTTCATGCATATTTCTTTACAATTCAACCAGTCTTCTAAACAAGAAAATTAACCAGTATTATCTATCTAATAAACAGGCTGATAATTCAAAATTATGATCCAAAACTATTGCTACAATAACCAAGCCAAAGTGCACTTTAGAAGCAGTCCAGAAACCACTTCCAAAACTCTATGTAGATAATACTATTTATGGTATCTGATTGCACCATGAAGCATAATTCAATCACATTGTGCTGTTGATACCAATCACATAAGATAAGGACAGCATAAAACTAACCTTGACATTGAGTATAATAACATTACACAAAATACCACATTGCTCATAGAGTTCCAGACATAAGAGGTGGGGCTTCATTCAAATAATTGCAGCAATTCAACAACGGATGGGGCACCACAGAGAGACACTGCTACCATTGTAGGAGATATTTTAGCTTTTGCAAGGAAGACATTTATATTTCAAAACTACCTAATGCCACGGTGAGGTTTTCCCCCCCCACTGCTGATAACCACAAACAAGTCACCACTTCATTCAGGTCAGTGAACTTTTCTCAACTTAAAAAGAGAGAAAGAAAAAGTGGTGAATTAAGTTCTGCCAATTTGAGATTCAAATTGCAGGAGATCCCTCTAATGAAAATAAATCCATTCCCTTTAATGTCCAGTGGGTATACAGTTAATGACAAGATGTGAGCACTTATCCACAGGACAGAATCAGCTGCAACACACAACCAACATACCACACTCAACTAATGATAATTGTTTACAGATGCTCAGTTCTAAAGATAGTTTAGACACCTCCAGTATTTCTTTAGATTTACATTTGAAAAAGCAAAACTTCTCAGCATAGAAAAATACTGTTGTCAAGGCAACAGTATACAGAAGGCAGGCAATTAAAAACAGATACTTAAAGAGCAAGCTATTAAATTTAGTATCTTAAATAAACTACTGCTCAGACAACCTTTTACCACTGAAATGAAAAAGAAATGCTTACTTTTGATCAGAGACTGCTACTTGACAGGATTTAAGCTTTGAGACATTTTGGTAACATCTTTAGGAGTGATTTTCATCCCCTCCAGTTCTGTTCAGATTGAAATGACTAAGTAGTAACTGAAGCTGCAAGTGATCAGCACTTCTGAACATACCAGATCCCATGCTTTTTAAATCCTTAAATAGGTGGGGAAAAAAATCCACCTAACTACCCAAAAGTCAATGTTTTGTCCTACAGAATAAGGCATCTGCTACACCACAATGACCAGATTATATGGTGGATAGTTCTCATTCTGCTAAGAAGAAATGAAACTTGTCAAATATAACAGAAATAATGGAAATACCTCAAAATAAAAGAAAAACAAAACAAGAGGAAAACTTAATTCCAGCAAGAAAAAGATATGTAATCTAATGTTATTTGGAAAAAAAAAAACCCAAAAGATTTATTTGAGTACAATAATTTAAGGCACATACTGAAGCCCTGAACTCAGGAAAACTTTATTCCAGTGATTAATTAACTTAACACATCTAAGCCACATATTTAAAAATCATCCCCTATGTAGTCACGTTTACAGGCTGTGATAGTAATTTTTACCAAAAATCTCTAGTTCATTCAGCTTATTAGATCCAGTTAATCTATGTCCTGAAGTGGGATGAAGTACCAGAAGGTATTATTACCACATCAGTAGCAGCTTTTGTCCTACAATTTTTTTTGCAAGTGTCCCACAAAAGCACAGATGAACTAGCAAGGCAAGGAATTAATCTGAACAGTTTATATACACATTTTCATTCCATTTCATTCTATTTCATCAGCACAAGTTGTGTTTGGTTTTTTTTTTTTTCCCTTAAGCAATACAAAAATATACCCATTCAAACCCAAGTTTTGTATGTAAAAATATTTATGTATAAATAAGACATTTATTTTAACACACACATGAGCCTTATGACCATGGACCCTACACTTTCTCCTTATTCACCAGCTTCACTCAGACACTAAAGCCTTTTTGGACAAGATCCACAGTTCCTCCTACACGCTGCACTTCTAGGAATAGACCATGTCACGCACAAGTCTCCCTTCACTGCAAGCAATAGTTGTGATTCATCAGAGCCAAGTCTCCACCTTCAGCAGCCATGAGTGCATTTCTTTTATTTTTGAAGGGGATCCAACCCGTAGCAGCTGGGTAGCAATGCCATACCAGCATTCCCCTAAAGCTGGGATTCATCCAGCAGAGCTCTCACTCACCTGCCGGCCCAGCCGTGCTCCGGGAATGCCATTTCACCGCAGCCGGCTGAACGTGCCCTGGGGCACAGGGACCGCTCTGTGCCACCCCCGGGCGTGCGAGCACCGCAGTGATCAGCAGCGCTGTGATGAGGCTCCTCTCATCAGCAATCACCTCAGATTCACGACACAGACTTTGTAATGCAGATACAGTTGTCAATTCAGTTGTTTTCTCAGACACAGTGCCATCTGCCCACAGCCCCCTGCCATCGTTGTGGGGAAGGCGACTTCAGCCGAACAAGCAGAGCACATTCTGTGCTGCTCCCTGTGCACTCCGGGACCCAGGGAACTCTGTCAGGTCTCTGGGTGCCTGGGGGAGAAGCACCCACTCAAATTATCCAGTTTAGAATATGTACTAACAGTTCTAGTTACTTACAGTTTACACATCAGTGAAGCTCGGGGAAGGTAGACAGAGCAAAGAAGAGAAAAAATAGAAGAACCACTATAAGTCTATTTAACCACTTATCACCACTACACATTGTAGCTTTACCTTTTAATAGCATTAAAGTACAAAAGGAAAGCAAGTATATATATTCTGGAAACTTGGTTAACACAGCTCAGTGCCATTTCCTAACAACAGTTTTGTTATTCTGTATGTAAAGACCAAAACAGTCGTGTTCTAGTCAGAACCCCAAGTCGTGCAACTTAGCAGGAGGCAATGTGGGCAGGATCAGGTCCTCACTCTCAAACCCTAAGCCACACCAAATCATTTTTCTAAGCAAAGTCATCAACTTAAAACAGCAGCTTACTCCAGATCTGCATAATTTTGTGCTAAAATTTAAGAACAAATGAGGTCTTAAGGACTTTTCTAAAGGCTGTATATGAACTGAAGAAATTAGAGGACTTTGTGTTGCTAATCATAACTACAGTTACTAAGCTCTGAAACAGTAATAAAATCTAAATCTTCATTAAATTTATGAGAAAGTAATTATGGCATGCAGATTTCTTTTTATTGCATAAACCCACACACTCTGCTTTCAGTTGCATTTTTTTTTTTAAAGTGTCCTTTCAACATAGCAAGCATACAAATGCATTTGAGACTTGATGGTGCTATTTAACTGTACAGCCAGGAAAGACATTCTGAGAAATGGAAACCACATGGTCTTCAAAGTTAAATCACAAATATACTAAGCTCTGCAACATCTATTTCCCAAAGCATGGTCTCCATGTGTTCAACACACAGTATCAAGTACAATACATTAAAGATCCACACTTACTGGACTGGTATGCTTATTAATGGTTTTGGAAGTGACAGTAACTTGTAACATTCGCATTTGCAGTTGTTTTACTGTCTCTTTGCTAATACTATCTCAACACCTGTCTGGAGCTATCTTAGTCCATTAACCTTAAGACCTGGATAGATTCTGGTTTAACATTGATATTTTAAGAGTTGCCAGTACCCCTGCACAGGGCAAAAGGAGTATGTTTAGCCTCAATCTTGTACCAGAAAGAAAGAGGATGTTCCATCAGGTCTGGGAAGGCCCAATTTGGATGGCAAGCATTAAATCGAAGAGCCAGGCAAATGAATATCATTGTGGCCAGAAGGGACCATAAGATAAATGACTGGACTGATGTTTTACAACAGGCTCTTACATACTGAATCCAGTAACTTGCATTTGAATAACGCTAACCTTACAAAACATACCAAATGCTGGACAAAACACCTCTAGATATGGAGGATCTATCCCCAGAGATTCACCATTTTCTCTGTTCAAGATATCACATGTTTAAATTAGATTTGTTATCTTTGACTTCTCCTTTCTTATTGTTCTCTCCTCTAGCAGGCCTTCAGGATTCCAGGGATCTTCTGACCATGAATATACTCAAAGTAATAAAGTTACTTCTGCAATACATCATAAAAGGCTTAAAAAAAATGTTGGTTGAGTTCCATAGACATTCACCTTGGATTTCAGGTTTTGAGGATATTTTCAAACATTTCTCATACTAGAATCAACCATGCCATATACAAGAGTCAAAAATAAACTTTCCTACACCCATTTCCCTATGTCATCACATTAGGAGGACATGCTGAACAGAGCCTCTCCAGTGACCACTGAATTCTTCCTCTCTCTGGCAGCACAGCCTACATTCCTCTCTTAAGCTCTGCATACCTGTGAATCTACTTCAAAGCTCAGGAAAGTCTAGCCATTCTGTACAAGTGAAAAATGATGAATTAGTGTCATAGCTAGAAATTATCCCCATGGAGTTGCAACAAGGAAAGCCCAATTCTATTACAATTCCCTGATGGCAACTTCTGCATACAACTGCTTTGTGTTTTTTAAACAATTTAGTAGGTATTTTATTGCTAGTACTGTTTTTGTGTGTGTCTTGCAATATAGTGTAAGAAATCACTTGATCAATAAAATTTGTTAACAGAAAGATTTGCCAGAGCTTGCTTTCCTGTACATTGTGCTAACAAGCTTTAATTTTAAATTTTTGTTGTCACATAAAGTAAATCCTCATAACTTTTTTCAATTATTTTATGTAGAACTGACAGCAGGATGCCCAAATTAATGCTCTCTGCATCAGCCATTCATCTTATTCAAATATTGGTGCTCTGAGCTTTTAAATATGACCTTAAATCTGTAAGTATGGAATGTTTCTATACGGCAAATACAGCAACATGTTCTACCCTATCTTTTTTCTGGTTTCACGAGAAGACAAAACCTGCACCTGCCAAAGGTCAGACTTTGTATCCAGGAGCTGTCAGAAAGCAGCAGACCCCTGAAGCATGAAATTAATATAAATACAGTGAAAAACAAGTGGGATACAATCTCTTTTAAAGCACCTCCAGTACCTGATGCCCTAAACCTCCAAGGGTTGCTACACTATCTTGATTTTCAGCCACCAAAATCTTCCTTATTGGGTGATAAAATTCTCTCTGGAGGCCCAGAAAGTGGCCCCTGAGAGGAATTTAGTCTCCTCACCATTATCACACAGTTAAGGTGTGTTTATGACTATGCTGTGCCAGCATTTCACTCCTGAGAAGCCCTCCAAAAACTTCCAATCCAAATTTGTTCGAGAATGCGTGTCCAAGCAGAGAATCCCAATTCCAGAAATGGCTTATCTAGGTAATAAGTTACAGAAAAAGCCCAAATCAAAATGAACCCACCATCAGGCTTGTAAACACCATCTCACCAAGTTTTTCTCAGTTTACTTGTGCCAACAGCCGTGTTAATTTGTTGTACATTGCTCCTCTCCAAATCCATAGTCAGATTGTAACCAACATGTTTCAAAGCTGGATAATAACAACAAAAGATAAGCAGAGTAAGAGATCACTGTGGGGTAAATCGCAAAAAAATGTATACCTGTGATGAATATTACCGTGTAAATTGAATTTCCTTATCTCTCCAGGCTTATAAACATCTGGGGCAATTCTATGATTCTCAAACTGATTCTGTTTCTTATTCATCATAGATAATGCACGAGGGAATTGTGCCCAATTAAGAAGCACAAATGTTTGCTCCATGTCTAATGCTAACATCTAAATTCTAATACTACTTTATAGCAGGAAACTACAAAAACATTTTAAAGCTATTTGAGATCTTACATTTATTATGATACAATACAACTAACATACTGCCACTGAAGTTGATCTGGAAACAGACTTTCCAAGTGAAACAGAGAGTATAAGGGATAATTAGGAAATGCATAGGTAACGTTTCCTGTCTAGTTTTTCAGAGAGCGTCTGTGTTCTCAATTATGAATTTTTAAAGTGGGAAATCAAACTGAACATTGAAAGTAGTTACTGTCTACAGGGGGAATAATAAAAGCGGGAAAAAGCACTCAATTCAGAGTTGTAAGAACTTAGCAGTAAAGTTACTCATTGCAACTTCACTTTCTGAGAATCACAAGGACCTGAAGACACTTTTTTTCAGTCTTCACATTCTCTCCTCTCCAGTCAGCAACAGCTCAAATACTTCATTACACACTAACTGGACAAGCCTTTAAATGAAGGGGGCTTTTCTCCATGTTGTACTCAGTTTGCATTTTACAACCCCTAAACGGTAAGCGAGCTAAGTATGGAACAGGGAACATGTGCTGCTATAAGAGGCAACACAAGCAGCCTAACCAGGAATGGCTAAGGAGACAGCTCACCAGACACTTTTCTTTCACATTCCCATGATGCAGAAACTCAACTAACAGATATGACACAGAAGCCAAAAGAAGGTCTTTGGGGAAAAAATCCAACCAAACAGCAACCTAGCTCAACACCACTTCCTACTCCCCATGGACAATACCCATCCTTTTAAATGCCAAATTGAAGGAGGAGCAATTATTATGAGAAGAAACACTGTAGGTTGATACCATTAAAAAAACAACAGATCTTCAGGAACTGCATCACTTAGACATCCGTGGGAAAGCACCAAATACTGCTGCAACAGTGTCTTTACACTACCAGAGCAAAAGCGATATTCACAACATTTATTACAGAAAACGTAAGTTCTACTTACAACCACCCAAAAACTTCAAAATTAAAATTTCTATAGCAGCCCTAATTATTCCATAATACATGACAAGTGTTTTGTTACCAGTTTTTTACAAGTACAACACAGATAATTTTTAAAAAGTCATTTAGCTGTCTAAAAACACCACTATTTTAAGATTTGTTTACTGGGCAAGCACATATAGCCTCAAGAAGAGTTAATTTAACTTGTAGCTCCTCATGCACTTGCACTGCAAAAGAGTAAATGCTGAATGGTCTACAAATACCTTTACTACCGCGGATTTGGTTTCTTTCCAGAAGTAAGGAAAGAAGGAGGAAAAAAAAAAAAAAAAAAAAAAAAGGCCACGGACCCTGAAACTTTATCCTCTCCGGGAA
>VZRZ01006331.1:888301-926596 GCA_013398175.1 Climacteris rufus | reverse complement strand
AGACAGCTGTGTTCAGGTTCAAAGGAAAGGAAGGAAGGGGGCACAAGACCCACCTTCTTTATTTTTTATATCCATTTGGAAATCACTTCTCATGGGAGGAAATCAGTTCTTCCTCCCTTAACTACAGTGGTCAAAGGAAATGTCCATTAAAGTTCTGTGTCCATGAGAAAGGAATGCAAGTGATAAGATAGAGTTACAATAACATGGCTATGTTTACAGAAAGTAACCTTGTGAAACTAGCTACCAGGGAATAACAATTTTCAGCTGCAAAGAGCAAGGCAACATATATCTATATCTATCTATATCTATATATCTATATCTATATCTATCTATATCTATATCTATATCTATCTATATCTCTATATCTATATCATCTATAGCTATCATCTATATCTATATCTATATCTACACACACACATATATATATATGTTTGCAGCACTGCTACTAGTTGAGTCCAGAGAGTCTCCAGTAAGGATTCCTTGCTTCCTTAAGTATTTTACATAATATTTGTTATCATCCTGTTCATGGGTCTTGTTTCTCCACAAACAGAAATCTTGAGACAGATCTGGTCTCCAGGAATCTAATCTAATCACAAAACTTTCTTAAGTATTTAAACTCCTGAAGTCCAAATCAAGGTAAGACACTAGAGCAACATATATTATATTCTTCTGATAAAGTTATTCCATAATGTTAATCAAGGGGGGAAAAAAGGGTTTATACACTTCTTTCCAAGAACAATTATTCTGTTCATGAAGAGGCTTTTCTATTGAGGCCCCTAAATGTCACAGTAAATGTCTTTGTCACACAACAGCCAAACAGAGATGAGATTTGTGACACTGTCCAATCATGTAAAATCATACAATCTATGCATCTAAAGTTCTTTCTGATTTCAGCAACAGTACATATGTGTTTTCAGCTCAGATGCAGAGGAGAACTCTTAGAAGATCACACTGATGCCTGCAGCACTTTAAAACCTACATTCAACATACTCTGTGAATTTTGAACTATGTCATTTCTTTAAACCTCAGTGGAAACTTCCATTCCCAAAACATAGGAAAATACTGTGTGCTTAAAAGAAACAAAAACCCAACACAACACAGAAACAACAGGAGCAATTGACTGGTTTTGACAGTGAATGTTTGACATGTAACTTTTAAAGCCTTGCTCTCTGGGATACAAACGTGTGTACATACGTGTGCATGTACTTATTTTTGTGTATAAATGTGTTAATGTAGAATGTACATTGTTTGTTAAGGATGAAGAGAGGATGTTGAGGATCAATGATGCTAAACAAGAACTGGCAACCCTTGCTAGTCAGTTCTCGTTCCAGAAAACAAGTTTCACTCAGTTTATAGTAACCTGTGGAATATCTTATACTGTGTTTTTAGTGTATACTATTGGAATTATTTGATTAGGTCTTTGTCAAAGGCTGAGGCTGGTTAATTCACATATTAGGGAGGCCTTCCATTAAAGCATACATTTTAGGATGAACAATATATTTTAATGGGGTACATGACAATTATTAGAAGCCCATTTCAGCAAATTGTTGGGTTAATAATAGACTCTCAAACATGATCAAAGTCTGAGATTGGAAGTTCTGGGTGACAGATTATCTATCCATAGAGGCATATGTATGCTTTGATTCCATTTAAATATACTGATCTTTTTTTAGATGCATGTTTGAAGGCAGACTTGTTGCTAGTCATGTTGAGGCAGCTGCTTATTGTCAACTACAAGTTGAAACAAGCATTTGCTTGTTCACAATTAAACTTTATCCATAATTTTTGTTAATATAAACAGCCTAATAAATCTTAAAATAGGACCAAAATATTATATGGAAACACATTCTAACTTTCAGGTTGGTAATTGTACTCCTTTTGAAGGAAGGTCTAAAACTTTAGGAGAAAGTTTAACATTCTGGGTTAAAATACTTTTTCAATCCTACAAAATCATGCATTCCTTTTCGAGTTCACGTTACATTCTGGCTTTGCCCGGCCATTTGTGATGGTTCAGAATTATTTCTACAGCTTGATTAAGCTAGGTAAGGGAGCTGTTTGTAAAAGTCTACCAAAACACTCTCCTGAAAAAAAAAGTTGTTGTTTATTCTAACAACAGTGAATGACCTATCCTATCTTAAAACCAAGTTTTGGCTATGTAGGATTTTGATGCTCATATTATCTTTTAATTATTCTATAAATCAAAATGAATAAACAGTCAAAAAAAGTACATAAGAGCTTTTCTTGTGATAATTTATTCTTTAAAATGTGGCTTTCATGCAAAAAGGAAGTATGGCTGTGCTACAGATTTCATGTGCCCTAACTAATTTATGGCAACTCCCTCAGCTAACAAGAATCACATGGTGTAAATGGAAAATGAGACTCTACTGGTATTGAAAATAAAGAGGTAATTTATTTCCATCTTTCAGAAGTGCTATTCAAAACTGCATATAGGCTTTTGTCACAGTTGATTAAAAAGCTTGGGTTTCATCTTAGAATTAGTTTTATAATCTATTCAAGCAAAACTGAAAGTCAGCACTCTAAATACACTGAAAAACCTGAAAGCTTATTTGCTGATAAGTACTTACTAAATTGGTGACCTGCTTACCTCCTGGGAACACAAATACTGGTGAATGACACAAAATCTTGTCACAGGCTTCCTCATGAAAATGTACTTGTGATGGATCATGTTATGCCTTTTTTTCTGCCTTGTTTTATGTCTACAATTTTTGTAAAATTTAAGATTTATTAGAAAGCTTTACATATAAAGCAGTGCTGTGAAATGTTTACTTTAGATTTGGTTTTTAGTGTAGTTAATTCTGGAGAAAATCTATGTTGAATCTTTAATAAAAAGGCCTTTAAGTAACTGAAATGAAATAAAAATAAATGCCAAAAGGAATCATTTATTGCACAATGATGTATCCTGTATTAAAGCCCTCCTATTAAAAAGTTACAAAATAACCTCTCAGTTACAGCACTCATAACCATATTTACAAAGGCAATCAGCAGTGCCTCATGCATAGACTTAAGCACTCTGTGAAGTAATGCCTAATTACATTTTCATAGCTATCATTAGGCATCTTTTGGCTTATACTGTCATATGCAGTAAATGCTTAAATGTTTTGGTCCCTATCCTCAAAGATATTTTGACATCTAGTTCTCATTTCTAATTTATAAAAATTAGGGACCATTAGGGACCTTTTCCTAAAGCCAGAGTATTTGAAATTCTGTCTCTTGGAACAAGTATTTGAAATTTTGTCTGTGTTGGAAACTTGTGAACAAAACTAGATTGTCACAATAAACTGAATCCAACACTGCTGTGTCTACAATTTCAATGAAATAGTCTATTTAAAATTTTCTAAGTATTCTTCACAAAATCTTTACGCTATTTCTATTAGCATTATAATCCATTACAAATAATCTAGTATAAATATACCTACACTTGGACAAAACTGCCCATCACATCAAAGAAACATTTCAATCCATGCATGAAGTGGTTTAGATCCAGAGAGACCTCATCATTACTCAAAATAAAATGTCTCCAAATTCGAGGAAAGTTTTCTTCTCCCATATTCTAGTCTTCTGAACTTCATTGTAGTACTTGGTTAAACCAGCAAACAGTGGTTTTTACTTTATTTTCTTCTCTTTTTTTTGTTTGTTTGTGGGTTTTTTGTGTTGTATAGCACATTTGCTCTTCCTGTAATAAATATTCCTGATTTTCCTAAAAGCTTCTGACAAAAACATTATTTTTTTAGTATGAGCTGTATTTGATCTAATTTTAAACATGTCCTTTGTAGATTCTTGAGCACATCTGCTAAGGCTACTGTTTACAGAGGAAGAGTTAAAGAATAGATCACTATGCAGGGCATATACATGATTACATGCACTGGTTATGCTTGTGCTCTATGCCTAGAAGAATGTTTTTTCTTCAGTCAAAGAAAACCCCACAAGAACGATTTCATTCTCCATTTACTTAGTCTTGCGTTATTGTTAATTTGCTTGTTTAATTTTAGGAACACAAGTAGAGGTAGAAAAAATATGCAAATAGTTGTCCTGTAATAAACTCAATAGTGAAGTTATACAACAAACATTTGAACACAAATGAAATTACAAAGTCTTACTCTGAGTATCATACGCCTGAAGTAGAAAATTCAAAGGCATTCATTAAAATGACCCAGCATTGTGTTAAATATTATACCAGTTATTGGATAAATTGGCAAAAGGGTGCAAGGAAAAAAAAAAAGTGCCAGTGATCAAGAATTTCTGCTTCATCATGTCCTTGTTGGTAAAATTAATTTACTTCTATAAGCACTTCTGCCTAAGAAAGAAAATGTCATTCTGAGGAGAAAATGTGAAGGAACTTGAGCCTTTGGGACTTAGGCTGTAGTTGAAGCAAAAAGCTTGGAGTGGAGTAAAGCTTTTTGGATAACCTGGATGTGCTGCAGCTTGAGAATGGAGTAAAACACACACATGGTATTTTCTGAAATGGTTAAACCTCTGAAAAGCAGAAAGAGTAGAGCTGCACTACTCTAATTTTCTGTTGTTAAAATTGTAATTGCCAGCTGAGATTTGCATAGAGGCCCTTTCAATATGAGGTTAATTGGCAAGGTTTTTCCAAGTCTTTTCAGATTTGTGGTACAAGTCTAGCAGAGCCCAGAAGCAGCTGATAGTCATTACCAGACCATTCCTGTTCACCTGTCTGTGGGACATTAGTGTGCAGTCACAGCGCCATTCCAGCAAGTGGTGTTTGCACATTATCAAGCCACAATATAATGGGAAATAATGGGCCCTTGTATTGGCTCTCCCAAGGACCACAAATTCAAGGACCACTAGGCACCTCTGGAGACTAAAAATCTGCCTCTTTTAAGACTAGTCTTGGAGCAAGGCTCCACTGGGTTGTTTTGCAATCAAGATCTTTTCTGTGGAGAAAGATTGCATCCTCCTGGACTAACTGTCAGGGATTATCAGCAAGTGTTAAATTCACATTTAAAATATTTGCAACAAAACCCTATTTTTGAATGACATTTTGTCAAGCACTTTTTAATTATTGTCATCCTCAAGTGTATCTAGAGATTGACCTGTCAACTGTGAAGCAACTGCTCTGATAAATCATTGTGATTGTAGAGGCATTTTCACCAAAAATGTTTTGAATAATTGGACTTAGATTGAAGGGTTAATGACTAAAAAGGATTGTGAAAGTTAGAAAGAAGCATTTGAATTTTTTCTCTCAACAGAAACAAAGGAAAAACACAGTAAGAGATCATTCTTCTCTTGTGAAATTCTTCAATTACCTGCAGAGTTAAAAGGAAGCTTTTAGTCAGATCTGTTAATGATTAAAATATATTAGCAAGCCTGAATAACTTATATATTAATTCAACAATACATTTTTTCTGCTATGAACAGTATAGACAGTGTTTTACACTTTCAAATATTTGTAAAAAAGACACATGCCTGGCACATTGAATCCAATTTCTTATATTTCAAATATTAAAGGAAATCCAGTTAGAGTTATATCTCTGCAGAGCACTGAGGTGTTCTGCCAGCAAACTTAATGTGCACGGTCAGAAACCACTTTATGTATGAACCACTCAGCATGGCTGTGGCCCTTTAACACTTCAGGACTAATTTGATACTCTTGATTGACTATTCTTACACAACTTAGGGTGCAGCAAGAGCAGAGCAGGCCCCCTGGGGCCGGGAGTGCAGGGACTCCCCACGGGAGTGGCAGGGTAGGGCTGGGCAGCCCAGGTCCATCCCACTGACCCAGCCAAGAGCAGCTGGGTGCCCCAGTCCTGGGCACTGGACGTCTCCCTGACCTGTGGATGTCTGAGGCTGGAATGTGGCCCATTGTGTGCACAGTTACAGACAAAGCTGCAGAGAAAATCTAACATGGTCTAACATCTAACATCTCACAGGAAAAACCAAAGGACAGGAATCAGCAATACACAATCAGTATTGACCTATACCTGAGCTTTTCCTGCCCTCTTCAAGCAGCTGCTGTTGAAGTGTTGATATAGCTTGTACAGGGAGCAGCTTGTCCAACATGGTCATGTTTTTGGAGCTAGCCCCACAAACAAGGATCTCTGTTCCACCAGAAGGCTTCAAGCTGAAATCACGTAAGGCTGAGTCTGCTTCCAGATGCATAACACACATGCAAGTGCAAGCAGACATTCAGAGAAAGAGCAATGAGCAACTTCGGAAATGTGTAACCAATCTTCCTTCAAACACACATCTGTTTGCCTTTCAAACAGAAAGTAAAGTAAAATAGCTTATTTCCACCTATTAATTGTCCTGCTACAGTAAGGCAAACGCAGAACACATGTGTGTTCAGGAGGAGTGAGATAATCTCACAATACATAAATATGCTGGTATTTTACTTCATTCTTGTTAATTACTACTTTTAGAACTTAGGAAGTTGTTCATGGAGCTGGAAATTAAAATTACTCCAAATGTCCTCGTGCTGTTTTATATGAAAAAGATTGATACTAAACCACCATTGTCCCAGATTAGGCCTTGCAGGGCCTGCTGAAGAGCTAGGAAACAACAGTCCCTGGCAACTGCTTTGTAATGTAGTATTTTTCCTTAATATATAGATGTTTTTCTATTTACTTGTAAATAAAATGACTAAAAATGAAGGCATGGACATTGCATATGTAAGTAAGAAGTGGTGGCAGGCAAGTACCACCTGGGCAGCATTCAGCAGTTTTACTGCCCTCCCAGTGCCTGTCAGGATGCTAATGTGGGTATGTTGGGCATGTTTATCTTTTATGTGTTGTGCAGTTCAGCCTGCCAGCTACAACTCATGTATTTCATCATTATGGCTAAAAAACCATACTCACCATAGGGGTTTATGAAATGAGATTGTTAATACAAAGACATCACTCTCTCCAATGTTAAGTTACACCATTTAAGTACAGCTGGGCCAAGGAGAAAAAATATCCAGCAGTCAATGAAAGACTTAGAACAACTGCAAGTCTTCACATTTCAACTTGAAAGTACCATTCAATCAGCTCTACAATGTCTTGTTCTTCATCCAATACCCTATTTGCTTTCACTTGTTATATTACAATGGTTTTATGTATTCCTGGTGAGGAAATTGGCAGCTAGGTTCTCACTCTGTAAATGTGTTTATGAATGGAATTGACATTAGCAAATACAGAATCCAACTCTATTAACTGGACTAATCAAAAGAATAGAGTGCTAATGTGAAGACTGGCTGAAAAAGAGTGTAAACCACACTGAGCAGGGTTTATAGTAACTCCATATTTATGAGGTGACTATCTCTCTACTACATCTCTACTCACTGCCACCCCTGGTACTGATTGTCCTTGAAACCAGTACTGATACTAAATAATTGTGTGATTTGATTTGCTTTAGCTATTTGAGAAGAGTGTTCTTAAATAATTCCATGCTGAAAACCCCACAGATAATACTTTCTACTAATACCCATGATACAAATATATTTAATCTATGTTTATTAGTTGCTTTAAATGACTGGAAGTGCCTAAAACAAGTACATGAAAAAGCAAATCTTTGTAGGATACACTCCAGAGCAATGGCAAAACAAAAGGAAAAGAGACAGAGAAACTAAGGAAAAAAACCCTACCATGAATCCACTCAGTTATTACTTTATTGATTTATTGACATTACAATTTAAAATACTTATTATATTTCATCAGATTCTAGAATTCTACCCTGAACTGTGCTAAAAAAAAATGCAACTCTTACTGCACACAATGGATGTTTTAAAATGTGTTGGCAAGAAAGTACTGCAGTGGCGTTACCAAAGTGTTTTTCTTAGCTGCCATTCAGATATATTTCACAGTGATAATACATTGCAATATAATATACCAAAATAAACATTTTAGCAATACCATAATGAAATTTTTTTACATTATTGGGATGAAAAGAGAAAGATGAAAACACAAAAGTAAAAAACTGTATTGTCTTATGGAAACTCATAAGACAATAAAATCTTATCTGAAAAAACAGTTCCATTTACAAAACCCAGTATTTTTGGTCATAAAGTTGTTCTCTTTACTTTTTTTCCTTTCTTATTTATGTTTTCTTTTCTTTTTTTTAAGAAGTCCTAGGCGTTACTCACTGTTTATAAAAAATACAGTGAAAAGCATACATGTGGGCCTGAAAGTAATACACCTTTGAAGTTAATGTCTCTTTCCAAGGAATACAGATAATAGTATACAAATCACTTTTGATCTTTCTTTTCTCCATGCTGTCACAGGATCATGCTTTGCCCATTTTCTGACTCGTATTTTCACCACCCCAAGTTTATCCACAACCAAACAAATGGCAGTGACAGATGCTATCCCACAGATCACCTGATTTGCTCTGTCAGGATGGGCACCAGGTGCCTTCCCCTGTGTGGCTCTCTTAGATTTTTAAAAGTGTCCAAGTCCATCAAATTAAAAGAATTAGAATGAAAACCAGATTTTCAGAGGTGATGTTATCAAATTAGTTCAATGTAGCCATATGTAAAATTGTAGCAATAGGGGATCTGTCCCAACAGAAGAAAACTAAACAGGTTCTAAGATTTTTGTACTATTGAAATTCAAGGCTGCAACACCATGACTACACCTCGTCCTTCCCTTTTCCCTTATAAAGGGAAAGCTCAAAGCCATCTCGAGTACTGGAAACAAAAATTGATGTAATCGATGTGTTACTTTAATCAGAACTGTGTTCCACAACTCTATCCATCTGGACAGTGTTTATTCGCACAACTTGCAACACTGAGTTGAATGCAACTCCGGCTAGGATAAGGGTGACTTGTGTTAATGGCATTGCATAGGCTATGATGCAAAGCTGGAGTAGGCTGGAACCCTCAGCTCTCAAGTCAGCTCTCAGCGCCCACACTGGCCTGGGCGCAAGGGAGAAGCTATGGGTGTGAAGTGACCTACAGAGTGTTTGTGTCTGACTGATGTTCATGCTTTGTCACTGAAGTCTAAGAAAATTGTCCTAATATGCATAAATGTTTTATTTCAGCTTCATAGCAGAAAAATAATTTTAATTGAATTATGATGAAAGAGCAAAAGGACAATAATATTAATTTTTGAGAAATGAAGTGCATTAACATATCAGTCTCACATTTTTCTTGATTCTGAAGCATTTTGCTCAATAGTTGAAATAAAGAAAAACTTATTGTTTCCTGTCCTCCATGGCAGAATGAGAACTGTTGCTGCAATGTATCTTTTTTCATTATTAAAATAAGAGCAATGCAAATGACATTTGTAAAAAATGACAGTACTTCAATAATGTCTGCCATTTTAAACGTAAATCCATCCAGAAGGTAGACATTCTGTAAGAAGAAAGTCAATATTTCCCCATATGTAGATCTGGCTTGAAACTATCTGTACTTTTCACAGGTCTGGAACAGTGCCTGCGTTTTGCAACCGAGATCCCGTAGAGCTGGTACAGCACCATAGCACATCACCCCTTCCTGAATCTCTCAATAAATTGACTGGAAAACTCACCAGGCAGAAAAGTTTGGGTTCTTCTCTGACATATTTTGTTTCTATCACAGCCATGTAACATTTACAGCTATAACAGGGCTATCAGAATATGTATATACAATGCAGGCAAATTATTTTTATAATACAACCCTTAACTCTTTAGAGTCTGATTTTTGCTCCAGTCCAGCAGTAAATGTTGAATAGGTGGAGTCAGCTGGCCAGATGTAATCAATAGGGATGGAAGGGAAGACAGAGCTGCACCAAAAGGCAGCTTTTTAGGTCCTTTGCTATTTTTGGTTGACCTCATTAGAATTTCTGCCTTATTCATTAAGGCTCTGCTTCAGCAAAGCATATATGGCCATGATAACAACAAACACTCCTCTGACTGAATAAATTATATTACAGTTAAATACATGCTTTACTGTTTTCCTGAATGGGTATTTTAGCACTTTATTTTTCTAATTAAAAGAAAAAATGTCAGAGAGGAAAATGCAGTTACATAATGCCACATTATTTTGCATAACTCAGACAGTAAACTTAATCTTATCTAGTATGCTAAGGAACTTGGAGAAGTTCCTGGTCAATATACCTTAAAATTTGAGGGTGATCCTTGTTACAGATGTGAAAATTTTACTACTAATTAATAAACATTCACTTTGTATCACCTACTTTAAATTAATATAATTTTTTATCCATTGTGTCTATTCTTGTAAGGAATTTAAAGTTCATCTGATTTAGATTTATCCATTAGAAACAGAAAGGGGGAGAGAGAAAGAGGAGTACACATTTTTTGTACTGAGTATGTTCAAATACAACTTGAAGGACTTAATTTCTAGTTTATAGTAACAGCATTTGCACTGGAATAAACTATGACATGTTTATTACTGTAGTGGATTTTAGAAACAAACTTGTAAGGGAGCAATTAAAATATTTTTTGATGAGATTTATTCTGTAGCTCTGAGTGAAGAGCATCATTACTGGGGACAAACAGGAACATTTTTGCTCTTCCTTTAAGGCTCAGAACTTACCTTTCCACATCAGACAGCTACAGTGTGGCATTGCTAACCTGAAAAAGAAAAAGGGTAGAGAGCTTGACTTCAGCTTCTCACAAGTGAAAAATTAATAGTGATACTAAGAATATAGGAATGGACTTAGTGGCTCAGAACCTGATACAGCTTTGCAGCATCCTCCAGCAGCATGTCTCCAGCAATGACCAGCAATCAATTTCTAGGCTGGAGTCTTAAGATACAGGGCAAACACAGCAATCTTCTTCCTTACACCAGTCCAACAATCTCTGGCTTGTGAACATGCAAAGGTAGAGTTTAGATTCTGGTTTTAATACTTTTTATGAAGCCTTTATCATCCAGAAATTCATCTAATTTCCCATCGGTGTGGGTCTTCACAGTTTCATGTGACAATGAACTCCTTGGCTTTAGCTGTATATCCTCACTAGTTTGTTTGGTCTGCAACTTTCACCAGAGTTCCCATAGTTCTTGAATTATGAGAAACAACCATCAGTTCCCTCTATACCTTCTCAGTTTCACTCATGATTTTATAGTTCTGTCAAAAGCTCCCTGCAGTGTCTCTTGTCTGCACTGAAGAGTCCTTGTCTGTCTAATCCTTCCTCTGAGAGTTGCTCTGTAAATTTTTCATCATTATGTACTTCTGTACTTTTTCTGTTACTGTTCTGTTTCTGTTACTCTGTCTTTGCAGAGGCAGGGAGAGAGGTTTCCCAGCCATGCTCAGGATCCATGTGCATGAAGTGCCATTGTGTTTTTCAGTTTTGTTCTTTATTTTTTTGCAATAACTCATGAAAATAGCATTTTTTTCTATTGACTGTCATTGACTCCAGAACTAACATTTTCACAAGCCCTGTTATTAATCCTCTGAAATCTCTTTTCTCAGATATAATGGATAGTTTAGAACACCTCACTCCAAATGTAAAATTACCTTTTACATAGCTATCATCCTTTTTTATCTTTTTCACATGTAGTAATTTAGCCTGCTAAGTTTTAACACACCTGGTAACTCAGTATTGAAAGTCTATTGTCAGTTGTATTAACAACTTTTTCAGCTCTTTATGCCTTCTTTACCATCAACAAACTTTGCTGTTTCACTTTTCAGTCTTTCTCAAGATACTATATATATCTATAGCAATACAGGGCCCAGTGTGAAACATTTTGAGACTACTAGAATGGTTCCCCTGTATTGACAAAACAAACTATTTATTCCTACCCTTTCTTTCCTATTTTTGAGTATTTATTTGCTCATGAGAGAATCTTAGAAAGAAACAATACTTTGATATCTTTGACGGGGTGTTGAAAGCTTTTTGAAATACAAACATACAATAGCAAATGGTTATTGATTCTTTAAAGGATAAGCAAGACAAAACTTCTTTCTACAAAATTCACATTGATTTTTCTCAGTGATACCATATTTATCTATGTACTTTCTGACCGTCTTCTATGTTATATATTCCACTAATTTGTCTGATCATTAGTCCTCAAATCTCCATGGGAACCTTTTGCAAATTTTAATGTAGTGGGATTTTGATTTTTTTTCTGCTATTCAGGCCACTTAAAGAGAAAGGTGAGAAACCACTTTCAGTTGAATGCTATTTTTAAATGTTCAAGACCCTTTAGAACTCTGACAACTTATTATTGTGATGTTAGCTTTTCCTGCTTTTATCCTATGAGACAGATCCTCCAAAAAGTTTCTCACAAAATTTCTGTTGTGTTCTCTTCAGATATCGAAAGTGCAAATAACTGATCTTACTTCACCCAGCTTCTGTCACCAGGAACACTCAAGATACTTCTTAAGAAATAAGTACAATCCCTATTATAGAGAAGGAAAACAAAACCTGAGAGGTGAAGGGCTGGTTTTAATAAAGGACTGACATGAGGAACATGTTCATAAATATTTTGTCTCCTCTGCAGTGACTTAGCACAAACCAGCTTTGATATGAATGTCCCATAACAGTTTAGCATGACTTGATCTGAGTTGATGCACACTCTTTCACTGGAGATGGGAACTGTATCCTGACTCTGTCTTAATGTCCTGATCACTGGCCTAAACTGCCCGATATCAGAGCCTACTTTAAAGGATTCTTTTACACTAATTAAAAAACAAAATCAGGATTTACTTGGGATTGCCCCAGATTAAAAAGAATAGCTGAAACAAATCCAAATATGAGCAATCTGATTGTTTCAGAAACAGTTATAACCCAAAATCAGTCTATGCACATAATGAGATTTAAATCATAGATTCATAGAATATCCTGAGTTGGAAGTGACCCACAAGGATCATCCAAGTCCAACACCTGGCCCACACAGGACGGCCCAAGAATCACACCATGTGCCTGAGAGTGCTGTTCAAATGCTTCTTGAGCTCTACCAGGCTTGGTGCTGTGACCATTGCCCTGGGGAACCTGTTCCAGTGCCCATCCACCCTCTGAGGGAAGAACCTTTTTCTAATATCCAATCTCACCTGCCCCTCACACAACCTGAGGCCATTCCCTCGGGTCCTGTTACTGGTAGCCACAGTGAAGAGATCAGTGCCTGCTCCTCCCCTTTCCCTCACAAGGAAGCTGTAACTGCAGTGAGGTCTCCATTCAGTCTCCTCTCCTCCAGCTGAACAGAGCAAGTGACCTCAGCCACTCCTCACACGGTTTTCCCTCAAGGCCCTTCACCATCCTTGTTGCCCTCCTTTGGACACTTTCTAAGAGCTAAATGCCTTTATTATATTATGGTGCCCAAAACTGCACACAGTGCTGGAGGTGAGGCTGCACAATTCTCAGCTCACACTGTAAATGAACACGAGGGAAGTTACAGAGAATCTTTTCTTAGAAATTGCTTGTGGCTATGCCTGGTGTGCCAGCACTGTTCCTGTTTGCATGCTAACTAATGAACACATACCCCATTTAAATTAATGCTCCCTTGTCTTATATAAACAGGCTGCAGCAATTCTGTAGCTGGCAAGCAAGGAAAAGAGGAGAGGCTAAACAGGATTAGCAGAATATCAAAGCATCCTCTTTAATTACCTGATACAATATGTTTGTTTATTTTTGTCTCCAAGTAACTTTTTTTGCCATTCATGCCTGATTGATCACATAAGGACAGGGCTGGGAGCTAGGACAGTCTATTAATTATCTTAAAAGTCGTTATAGTGGGTGCTCTTATTAATCAGATTTTTAAGAGGAAAGGTGTGAGGTTATCCACTGCCATTCAGAAAACTAGTGCTCAAGGGGAGTACCCAGGCAAGTGCAACTCACACCAGCAGGCCAGCTAATCTAATTGATAATAGTCCAATTAATTTGGAATTGAATATTAACAGCCTGCAGCACTGGATCATCTTCATACCATTCTCATTATATGGAGTCCTCATTCACTTGGAAGGTTAACAAGTGCATAGTATTAATAACAAAATTAAATGGGAGAATGTAAAATCGAAAGAGATATTTGGTATTAAGTGTTTACATGAAAGAAACAAGCATTTTAGTTCTACTATTGTTTAACTAAAGCTGCATATGAGCACCTTAAGAAGTTACATGAATGAAAAATGATGATTTGGCAATTGAAATTAAGGATTATTATTTACTTCAGAAGTAGGGAAGTAGAAATATGAATTGTGTTTCTTTTGCCAGCTGCAAAGGAGTCCCTGTTAGTCTTGCTAAATCACCGCAGTTACATAATGCCTTTCTTAACAGTGTCTGGGTCATCATGAACATCCTGCTTAGACTGTGGCATGGACAGCAGGATGCAAGCAATTTTCAGGGATGCCAAGTTTTTTAGTCTCTACAGACTTAGGCAAGAGAGAGTTTCTAGGACATTTTGCACAGCTAACCTCTCTAGAAGTGCTCAGAGCAGAACTTCAGGCACTTGATAAATTTTACAGCTGAAAATTGAAGAGCTCTTGACCCTCTGCTACCCAAGCAGTTTCTGCAGATTGCTGTCATGGACCTCGGTGTATCAATTCTTCATGTGTTGCACCTCAAGCATGGGTCTGTAAGATTTTTTTTTTAAGTCATAGATTATGCTCTACTATAGTTTATGTTCTATATAACATGTTACTAAAAGTGTTAAACAAGCCAGTTGTATCCAATATATAAAGTAGAAAGAAAGTACATGTATACTGATGCTCTTTGGTGCTGTTTCATAGAACTGATATCAGTCATGGGTGTGGTCCACTGTTGCAATGGCGGCCATAAAGACACGGCAACACAGCTTGGTCCGTAGCAAGCAGAGAGCGAACTCCATTTATGGTCCTATTCCCATTTTATGTAGTAGGAACCCAGGTAGATGATTTGCTAGGGTCCAACCACACCCCTGTACGGTTGGCTGGGTTCTACACCACCCCGTTCAAAACATATCATGGCCAGACCCACAACAGCTGTGGAAAACAACAGGTGCTTATCTTATTGTTTTTCATACCTTACGTGAGAAAGAAAACATTCTCACAAGCAGCCCTGGGCAGCAAACTCAGTCCACAATAATTTTTCTTTCACTGTGAGAAAACTTTCTGCCAAGGCAGCTCAGATTAATTTTTTTATTTATTTGTTATTTGGCTTCATGCTTCTGGTATGTTCTGGACAGAGTAGTTTTTTCACACGTTTTCAAACAGATGGGTATGATTTGGCACAGCTGGGTTTATCCTACCGGTTGCACAGCTTGTAATAATCTTGTCTGGGTTAGGGTAAAATGAGTCATAGTTTCCAAAAATCATTTGTCACTGTTGTAAAATTAAAGACAATTGGTCCTGATTGGCAGTTTCTGCTCAAAAAAAATGTTTGGTGTCCTGATTGGCAGTTTCTGCTCAAAAAAAATGTTTGGTTTGTAGGAGCAAGACTGCTGTAGATAAAAACATGAGGGCCTGTCTTAGAATTGCATTATTTGATAAACTTAGGTCTACATTTTAGTATATGGGAATTTTTTCTCTACTCCCATAAAACTAAAAGGGTCTCTACAGTGATGTTGTAGGATGCACTGTGCAAGTAGTTCAGTGCTAGAGAATAAATATTGAAAAAGAAATAATGTAATGTTTTTACAGTAAAACCAAGATCTGGACAAAATATCCTCTTTGTCTTCATGAACAAAAGAGTACAGTAACAAAATTTTATTGAAGAGAATAAAGAAAGCAAATACACTCTGGATTTAGGCTTACATGTAGGAGTTCATACACCCTGTGCAAGACTTACTTGATTCCTCCCTGCTGCTACTGGGCTCACTCTGGTGTCAGATTGGTAACCCTGGAGTGACAGGTGCAACCTGCAAAGAGACCAGGTCCCGGTGAACCAGCCAGAGAGAGCCACCCTGTGCTTAGGATTTATTAGAGTAGGGAGATATCCATGGACTAAATTCCACTCCCTGTTTCTTCAGAGAAGGAATCAGGGCTCACAGTTGACACCAATCAGAAAGGAAAAAGCTCCTATATTGTTTGTCAGCAACCTCCTGCTCTATAGAAGACACTACTTGTGAAAGTTTATTCTTTGTCCAGAATGAATTTTACTGCACTTTGTTCAATGCAATTTGTTTAATTTCCCTCCAAAATACAGACCGAATTCTGTCCCTGCCTTATGAATTAAGATAATAATCCTACATAATTAAAAAAGAAAATTTGGTAATGATACTATGCTTCAATTATTTGTTATCAGCTTTGCTACCAGATAACAAGTAACACCTCGTAGAGTCCCTGTCATCTACTCTGAAGAGATTAGCCTTCTCTTTTTCATGTTTGACCCTAACAAAGCATGATGTGACTTTCATACATGTCATTCTGAAATCTTATTGTATTAATATAACACTGATTTCAAGACAGCTTTTACTTTGCCCTGCACTGCAGAAATCTGAGGAAGAGTATCATTGCTGTACATAGCTCTGTTTTTACACACCACGAAATTCTGCCTTGGATCATCATGTTTAGCTGCTTTAAAATAGAAACAAACAATGCCACTTAGCATATTTTGGGTTAGGTAATAAATTATCTGAGTGCTGAAATGAAGATTCCTTATTTGATCAAGGAACCTAAAGAAACTGGGATTCCATATTCATGAATCAATATTTTTTTCCAGTTATATCATGTCAGCAGCTGCACAGCAAAAGCTGAATCATGTTTACCAAAGGGAAGGAAAGAATCTACTGATATGTTTATACAACAAATCTACATCTTTCCATTCCTGTCTTGATTAAAAGAGCTCTGGTATTTTTAGTCTTTATCTTAAAATTTCTGGTAAATAATACTGGTTTAGATAATTTCCACTGTGGAAAGTGTGATCAAAACTGTACAAAAGTAGAAGAGCAATTCTGTGGTTTTCTGAAACTGGAGGGATTTTTGTTTTCCTTTCTTGGGTTGATATTTTTCCCCCCATCAAAATAATGCTTCCCATCCTGGACTGTAGGATCAGCATTCATACAAGACATTGTAGTCTCCATGAGGCTTGGGGCACTCTGAAATGAATCTTGGCAGTGGAACAGGGACTTCCCCCAGAAAGCCCCCAGGGCATCACAGGCCTAACATTCATTCTCTAATCAGTTCTATTCTGGAGCTGTGTTTTTAAGGCCATTTAAAGCTCTAGTTATTCATAATGGCCTTGGTCATGTGGGACCTATTAAAAAAATAATTCAGGCCTTCCTTAACCATACGACATTTTTTCCAGAAAATATTGTAATAATTTGCAGTGCAGAAAAAAGAAATTTAGTGCTCTGAGATCCCCATCACATCATACGCCATTGCTCTCACACAAATCTCCATTTTCATAAAATACAAAATGTGTAAAAGAAAACTCTCAGAAGTTTTTTTATGTATACTTTTGGGGCTGATATGGGCTGTTATTATGATTTATTTGTTATTTGTTGTGCACTGGCAGGATGTTTGAGTATTTGCAAACAAGACAGATGATGTTACCATTGTGTGACCTTGCAGCCTACTTACTAATGAGTTAACACAAGGAAGCAGGGACCCCAGAATAATGATGTGCTTGCAGACTCAGGCTACTACTGAATTATTTGTATTATGGCTTACAGAGGCACAAGTGTTAATTATCCAATTACTACCAATCAGTTTCCAATTAGTACCAATTAGTAACTCAGCTAAAATGGAGGTGGTGCTGTAAAATGGTCAAAATTTCTCTCGAAGTTATTTCCTGGGGCAAACTCCCACCTGAGAAGAAATTAGATTTTTCAAAGCTTTTCTAGCTGTAAGTCAAGAAACAACTGCTAAGCTAACTGATAGGTTAACACAATTATACTGCATTTTAATCTATTTTTATCTTTGATTTAGCAGATTTACTTTTTCTGTACGTTGCAAACACAGCTCATCAGAATACAGAGCTCAGCATGCTTGCTGCTAGAAAGAAAGTAATCACTTCCTCTGCAAAAGGTCTGTAATGCTCAAATAAGCCAGAGATGAAATTAGTAGGGATATGAAAGAAGTTCTAGTTGTGGTGTGTGATACAACAAGATAAAATGTCAGAGTTAAAATATCTTTATATCCTTTGTTATCAATTGATTCACATCTTCTTATAGTACAGTAGTCTCACGACTGTTTGTAAGGTCTTAGGTATGAGCCTAATGCAAAATATCAAAAAGCTATCCAGTAAATTTAATATGTATAAAAGAATTTGAAAAAGTTTAAAATAGCTCTTCAAAGTGTGATTGACTACTGAAATCATGGTCACTCTGTCTCAAACCTGTTACTTCTCCTTCAGTATATTAAAAAAAAGGGCTAAGTAAATTCAGATCTTTCTAGAGCAATTGTTACATGCCATTACTCACAGAACAATGCAAGGTACAGTTCAACCTTTAATTGCAGCACTGGAATTAATGATAATGCCAGTGAGCAATAAAGGTCAAAGTGTGCTCAATAGATAATAAAACCCTCCACCTTGTTGCACTATAAGCATATTTCTGAAGTAGTTTTTTTCCTATTTAAAATTGTACATATTTTATTCTATTGTATATGAGCTGCAGAGATGGGAACAAATACACAGTTATGATTTAGTATTTATTTTATTTTTTTTTCCTAGTCTTGATATAACTGTATGCAATGTCTTCATAACAAATTCCTTAAATGGTTTCTTTCTCCAACAAACTGATCCTTCAGGCTACCATTTTGACAAAAGAACAATTCATCAGGACCCAGAGCACCAAGTTTAATGGATGAAGGGTCAGGACTTCCAATCTGAAAGCTTGAGAATCCATTGCTTGTTTATGCAATAATTGCCTCTTAATATAAAATTCAGCTCTCAGCATCCTATGCTGTCAATATCAAATAGATATTTATAGATTCAGGGTTTTTTTAGTATTTTAATCAAATAAAAAAGTAAAAGGTGCTGTTAGATGAAGGCAATGGCATGCGTAGTGAAGCACCTTAATATGTACAAACTTGTGCATTTCTAGGTAATCAATTGCATGGTACTTTTGCCTTTTATCTCTGACTGTTAATGACTGCCATATTAAATAAAGTCTTAAATAGCTTGCTAGGATGCTCCCTGGTCTCTAGAAGGCAGACTGAGTGTCTGCCAGCTCCTTTGCTATAACATCTTAAGGTCTTTAACTGTCTGAACAGCTGGATGATTGCATATAGCACTGGCAAGCAGCCACTATCCCCTCCAAACCCCAATTAAAGCTGCTGTCGCAGAGCTAAG
Source organism: Climacteris rufus (assembly GCA_013398175.1). NCBI lineage: Eukaryota > Metazoa > Chordata > Aves > Passeriformes > Climacteridae > Climacteris > Climacteris rufus. Next base: position 907,492 of record VZRZ01006331.1, on the reverse strand, counting down.
AAAGCACAAGCTGCAGTTTTATTTTATGCAAAGATCAGTGGCAGCCATTTTTTAAAATTATATAGCACTATAGTTTTGCATATGGCTCAACAAACATCCTTCTGTTTGCAGCTGGTTAATGATCTGCCAACAAGCCTCCCCAATGCTTTTGTCATTTGATATTATTTTCCAGGCAGTTCACGTGGATACTGTTCAGTCTATAGACTCTGTGTAGCATCTTCTTGCAGCAACCCATGTTTGAAATTTCAGCTACATTTATTAGTTAGAATTGAAAACAGAGGCCACATGGTTGTTTTTTTGTTTCTTGGTAGGAAAAGTACAGCTCTTGGAGGGAAAGAGGCATCTTTGGGGGATGATTCAACAACCCTGTATTAGAGTGAGATGAATCACCCTCTGAAAGTGCCTATTGACTACAGAGGGAACCTGAATGATTGGCTAATCTAGGCACTTAAATTTCAAACTAAAATAAGGTGATTCCCACTCTTAATATATACTTTTGACAGACAGTGATATACAACAGTTATGGTAGAGCTGTTAATGGACATACTATGATACAGCATACCACTGTAGCAAGTCTGAACATCACTAAGCTAATCCAAAATTTAACTAAAAAAATCCCAAACCAATGGTCTTAAGTCCTGTCTCAATCAATAATAATATCTAAACCACATCTAAGTATGATGACCTGTTAATATTTATATATTCCTTTGCTTGATCTTTATTTTTACGAGCTCTACTTTCTTATCTGTTCTTGACACTGCATGAGTCATATTCTAACCCAAGTTAACTAAGTTTTATTTAGCAGAAAAATTGCTACAGCCTGAAATGCTATTCTTTTTATATATATATAAGACTGTTTATGTGTCTATGCCCAAATCACTTCCTTCAGCTCCTTTAGTTGGCAAACTTTAATATGAAGGGACCTCCATATTCATAAATCCAAAGTGTCTTTCTTTTGCCTAAGTAATTAAGCTGACATCCTTCAAAAGAATCCTATTCAAATAAATCAGAGATTAGTTGTTACAGAATACATTCTCTTTTCTGAGCAGGTAGAAATGATTACTTATTCACACAATTTAAAACCTTTCCCACTGCCTTTTACGGAAGCACATACCTTCCTCTGCGACACAATGCTCATCAGAAGGTCTTGAAATCTTCCATTTCACTGCTTTCTAGCAGGGCATGAAAAACTGCTGCAGTATATATAACTTCTGCATTGTGTTGATGTAATGGGCTTATCCATATTAGAATCTGCCATTTTGAGCCTGTTCTAACTCAACATAGCCAGAACCAAACAAGCAGTAAGGAAGTTCTTCTCTATAAAGTCACCCGTGTAATATGGCAGCCTATTGTGAGGTGACTCTCATGGCCTGAATCAAAGGACAGTAGCAGCCATTCCAGAATTACTTCCATAAATTTTTGAAGGGCACTAGATATTTAAATATATACATATATCTCATGAAAAACAAGAAAATACATATTTCTTTTTATTCTAACTCGTATTACCTTCTTTTTTTTTCTCATAAAGCATTGGTGTAAGCAATAAAATGTTTCTGGAAAAAAATCCAGCTGTGTCTCATATTTTATGGGCTAAGAGTATGGACGTTGTTTCTGCTTTGTAATAGTTGGTAAGTCTGATTCATTGAACTCTGCTTTTTGACATCTTGGAGAGACCTCACTTTGATGGTCCGCTGCACTTTTTCAGGAAAAGTTCCCCTAAAGGTTTCTAGTGCCAAACTGACCTTTATATTGTGTTTATTTTCCTGTCTGTCTGGTATGGTACTTACATCTTTTATACCCTTTATAGCTCTCTGTGCCTTTTGAGAAAGATATAGTTGCTTGCCTTTGATTTTTTTTTATACTTTTATTGAGAAACATTCCCTATGAATAAAGTAATGATTCAGTCTTTCATGATTAGTTATAAATCCCTCCTATAACAACACATCTTCCTATAATTAATTCTGTGGCTAAACCTCCCCCTAAAAATATTTCAAAGGAGTTTTCCATGTTTTTTGTGTGATGAGTGACACACCCTTTGGAAGTGAAAAAGTTTAACCAAGTTTATATTATCTGTTGTTGAATATTGACATAAGATACTTAAGTAATGACAGTGATGAGCAGAAAAGGAACGTGAAAGCTAAACTTTTTCATATAAAGACGCTTGAGTGAAGCATTTTTCACATTCAAAAGCAGTTTGAGTTACCAGTATGAAAGAGAAACATTTTTCATTCCATGAGAGAGTTTTATCTTTTAAAGTGTCATTAAATGCTAAACTGGAATGAAAATGAAATCTAGTGTTAAAGATTCCTATGATAACAACTGTAAATATTTTGATAATATTAAAACATTTAATTTAACTCATTATACATTTATATATATATAGTTCTATTTTATTCCATATTATCAGTATAAATAGGAGTATATGATGATATACAACAAATAAAGGGTTTAATTTATTCCATTAGATGATGACAATAGCAGATTCAGAGAGAGATCAATCTATTTCCATGTCAAAACACGTTTACTTTGTGTCTGTTTATCTTTCATTCTGCTTCTGCTCAGAACAGCATTTCCCCAGTTAGCATCTTATTGGATTGAAATGTGCAAGGAAATTCCACAAGAACGACCTTTAGGGTGTATTTCTGTTGTTCTGGTTTTCAGTCAGTCTAAAACCACTGTCATGAGAAACAGAAGGGGTAATTCAGACTCCATCACCAGGTAAAATTGAAGACTTGAAAAAAGGCAATACAATATGAAAATATTATAGATATTCTTTCAAACCTCAAGAGAGGGACACGTTTTGGACTAATGTTTCAAGAGGGGGCGTGGGATGCTGAGCTGGAATGCTCACTGTTAACCATCTCTAATTTCATTTCCTACCTCGTATTGTGATCCAGGAAGTCTGTTCTCCAGCATGACTCATTTTGTCACATTCCAGATCTGAAATGAATAAAGCTATTAACATTTATGGTATGCTGTAATATTGCCATATCTTGCAAACATCTATTCTTTTTCATCTGTTGTCATTGTCAGGAATAACAGCTGACAATTTAAGTATATATGCCCATTACCAATGTAGAGAAAAATAAAAGTGACCTTTACTCACTTCATAATAAGAGCTCATTCCAGTTTAAGATATGTTAAAATGTGATTTAATCAGAGCAGAAGCTCAGAAAAACTGCTTTATTATGACTGCTGCAGTGAAAATGAGTGACCTGTGTTAACAGAGCCATTCCATGAAGGTTTATGAATGAAATTGACTTTATGGGGTTTTGGCTGGATCTGAGAATCAGAACCTTATGTGTTCTTTTGATCCAACTCATGTGAAAGCCTGCTCCAGGAGGGCATTGTGACTGGTACAAGAAAAATAGAAACCAAGCTGGCCTAACCTTTCAGAAGTTATCTTAGAAAGATGCATTCTTAGAAGTGGGAAACTACATGAAAAGTCAAAGCCAAACTCATTTATGATTAACCTTCCCAAATATATAAATATATTAAGTAAGTAACAGTAGTAATTAACTTTTAAAAATATTATCATGATACTATGAATAATATTAGAAAACTTGGTGTTTTGGAGGTATCTGCTCAAGCGTATCTGCATGACAACTCCTGCCATAAGCCTCCTCCCACTGCAAATAAAAAGCCCAAAACAAAAAACAAAACAAAAAACAAAAACAAAACCCAACCAACCAAAAAATAAAAAATAAAAAACCGAAACAACAAAGAAACAAACAAAACCCCCCACAGAAAAATTAGAAGTTGGACAAAGTAAAACTGGCTGCTTGTATCTACAATTTTTGCATATAAAATCCTCATATTTTAGCATTGGAGGCATGCATATAGCTGCTGGCAAACATGATTTAGGTTGGCATATTCATACCTGTCAGTTGTTTCTATTTATTTTTTGAATCTACATAAAGGTAGGCAATTACATCAATATAGCGGTGAGTATACCTTACCTGGCTCCAAATATCTTTATGCCTTCCAGACAAAAAGGATCACAGACAGTATTTCTGTTCCCATAACAAAACATAAACTTGCACAACTCTGTTTCCCAGCCAGTCAGAATACTCCTTTACGGCAAGCATTCATTTCAAAAATAGGGCTGGCTCAATATGTATATCTTGTTTTAAAAATCACATCACAGAAAGGTGAGTTGTTTTATGTGGTCAAATGCTATTCAGGTTTCTCATTTTATTAATGGATAAAGAAATTGCCCAAACTGTGTGGAATCTGTTAAGAATCTAAAGCCATTGCCTAACTAGAGAAGGATCTACAGAAGAAAGTGGTGTCACTCCTGTACAAGTCAAATTCAAATAGCTTACACAACTCCTCCTCTCAGATCAAGAAAATATATAGCTGTTGAAATAAGATATGACAAGATTTGTCAATGCTAATAAAAAAAATTGATGTCTTATGGACAAACTGAGGCAAGTTTTGCAAGATTTCTTAATAACAAGAACAGATATCCAGAAGAGGAGATGAAGGTTTTGAGCTCTAGTTAAGAGCTTGTTAACCAGAAGAATTGCTAGAAACAGAAAGAATGATTCACTTAGGAAGAAAGTTCAGTTTTACCATGTTAAGACTCACACAAATTCTGAATTCTATGGGAAAAATTCCAGGAGGTTTTGTTGGTCTTGTGTCCAAACCTAACTGGAAAGGAAGACGAATCTGCTGCCTTGATGGATGACAGGTAAAGACATACGACAAGCACTGACCGAAGATGGGGACAAAGCACAGCTGTCTGTACATTTAATAAACCATCATGATATTCCTAGGATTTTGATAAAGCTGTGTTTACACATTCCGAATTTCCACAGGTAACGTCTGTTTATTCTTTTTTTTTCTGTGTAGTCTCTTTTGGTAATGAAGGATTGATTTGAGTGACACATATTTCACTAACTTACAAGGCACTACTCTATATCATTCAAATCTGGCTACAAGAGACTAGGCCTCAATTGTGTAACGGGTGCAGGAATTAAAGCTGTAAGTACCTACATCAACAAGATTAATATAAGAATATTTTGTTTATGCTTTAAAGTCTCATTTCCATACTTTTGACCATAAGAATACCTTTTTATTCAAGAGTGCGTGTGCCAAGAGAGACTAAAATACTGCCAGATGACAAGAGTAAAACACACCTGATCTACACAAAAATTGCACCTATGTTATAGAGATACAAATGGTCACAGCAACTGCAAGGTAGCAGAGCATCTGGAGTGCCCCACTGTAAATGAATGTTTTTTAGGATCTGAAAAAGTTATAACATGAGAAATTTAATGTTTATTTTTTTAATCAATAATTTTGTTTATAGGGTACCAAAAATCTTTTGTTTATGTCAGTATTTTGATATTCTGTTCAGATCAGTACCAATAATTTCTATACTTTCAATTTTTAGGTATCTGTCTTAAATCAAGACATGAATTTTAATGAAATATATGTAGCAGGATGCTCTGCCTGGAATGGGATAAAATAACTCAAACAACACTGAATTGCAAAGCTACCAGTGGTGACTGGAGAAGGGGGCATCATGCTGCTTTTGGTGTTGAATAATGCTGAAACCAGCCTGACTCATCAGTCCCAAAGTTAAACATCCTCAGAGTGAGGTGAAGATGTATTAGACTTGGTCATGTACCCAATAAAGGAGCAAACAAGTGACACTACTAATAACTTATCTAAAGCTGCTGAGCTGACACAGCTGGTCTGGGGACATCTGACTGTCAATCACTTTATATGATAAAAGCTCAGTCACGCTTTATAATGGCAGGGTCTTCTAACATGCTCTTTTGTGGAGTGTGTGTGGAAATTCTTCCTTTGAGTAAGGATGCTCCTCAAGGTTACACCTTGAGTGAACAGGAGAGATTTGCCCATTATCATTGGTATCTGAGTAACATTAATCTCTACTTAATAATTGTTCTAGCCTTAATATAATTGTCTTAATATCATTGCTTCAGTATTGGTTCATAGTGCATTATACTAGTAGTTATAACTCATATAATGTGTAGTAAATAATTCTCATTAAGATGTTTGTCTAATCATAATAATAAATAATTTGTGTAAATATATCTGGTTTGTCATCTGTGATCAAGGGATAAAGTTGTATAGAGTCTCAAATACACCTTTATAATTCTTTGGACTCTAGCTGTTGACAGAGTCTGTAGCTAAGGCTGCATCCAGCTGTCCCTAGACTCTCCCTGAGAAGAAGTTTAGAAAGTAAGGAGGTCTTTTCTGTGCTTTGTGACACAGTGGGAGGACTTTCCAACACATTTTGTCTGAAGCTCCCATTCTGCCTGCAACAATATGTTAACCAGATTCCTCATATTCGTAAGTGAATATAACTGGATGCCTTCCCTCACTGAACTTTGTGCAACCACTTATAGTCAGTGAGTTCAGCTGACAGAGGGTAATTGATGCTGGTATTCTGCCACTTGATATTACTCCTGGTAGTCAATCACAGTGTCCTGGATGCTGCAAATAAAGCCAGAAGTCACAGCAGCTGCTTTGCCAATGAGGTGATATGCTTGGTTTCTCTCCTATGGATGTCATGCTGAATAACTTCATCATCGAAACTAACAGGGTGGGGTCTTTCCATCACTGCCAGCTTCTCTTAGACAGTCTATCTGTTCCCAGAAGTGTATCATAACCAGTGTGTTATTAAGACAGATGAATCTCTCACCATCTTTACATTAATGCTATCAAACTGTAAGTAGTCCTAACTACTTTATTTCTTAGGCGGTCCTCTGAGGTCTGCGACAGAAAACTTCACAAAACGCAAAGCTAGTAAGACAGATGAAATCCCTCCTGGGGATTTTTTGCAATCTGTCAAAATTCAGTAAATGCAGATGATGGATGATAAATACAAACCTAAAAAAGGTTTGAAGAAGTAAAAGTGGTCTATTCATTCAGCAAAGATAGAAATGTTAATGAATTTTGCTGTATCGAAGCATTATCTACCATGGGTGGTTAGGGCTCAGGCTTGCACAACTAAAAGTGATAAATGAGACCCAGCTACAAAATAATTGTTAAGTTATGAGTGTCCCTACTATCCCTGCACGGGTTTGACATTTTTAAATCTATCTCAATTTCTTGTTAAATAATGTATATACTTGAGAAGGGAGAGCATAAACCCACACAAGTCTTTGAATAATAGCTATTTTTACTTGTTATCAGTGACAATGAACTCATTGCTTTTATAGAAGCTGTTACTTAAACTCCACCATGACTGTTTCATTCACACACAGCTTTCCTTGTTCATTCTAAACCTCAGATTTTCTGTACATGTGAGGTATAGTTTAGGTACCTTAAAAATCTTTCAGTGGAAGTAGCAAACAAATGTTTTCCTTGTAAGACCACAAGTGGATTTTTATTGCTATTAGTCCCCTATCTACAGCTACCAATAACCAAGTGGGTTTAACCAAATACTACCAAACACCAGCTGGTGTTAACTATACAGAACAGGGAAGCTGTAGAGATGTGGCAAGGCTGCATTAGTTGCTTTATGCCAATTAATACTGTAGCCATGGAATATTCATTAGGTAGGTCTGCATAATAATGCTAGACTTCTGAAATCCAATTTTTCTTTAAATGATCCATATGTGCTATTGGAAGCATTCCAGTTTTTATTTTAAAAATCCTGAAAAAATTACCCCTTTCCCTAACACTTTCTGACATTTATGAGCCAGTGGTATTTTAGCTTTTATATGGTTTTGAGAGAGAAAGTTGAACTGCATCTCTCAACTCACAAGAGAGTCTGGACATCTGTGATGACATTATTTGTCTTGTTTAAACATAAAGTTGTGGGGTTTTTTTCTAGTGCGGCCTGGTCTAGTTTTAAAATAGCATGCCTTTTGATGTGCTCTCTTACAAGTGCTTTTTAGTACTGCTAGAGCTGGAAAGCCCCTCATCCTTGGGGTATTGAGTTGGCAGGAAGCATAATGCCTCCTAATACCACCTGTGAGACTGTGATTTATAATTTTTGTGTCTGTTTGACTTAACATGCTAGAGCAGAAAGATCCATGTCAAGCTACAAGACTGCATTACTGGTAAATATCAGCTGGACCGCCAAGCCATCCTGGATCTCTTTACAAACATTATGCTGTTTCCTGGCTTTGAGATGCAATGGGAAATTCAGAGACATGGCACGAGCAGAAAGCATTCTAAGATTTAAATGTATGTGTCTTATCCTGCAGAGAGTGAACTTGTTTGTAGTAAATGAAAGTCCATTGGCAGAGAACTGACATTATAGTCTGTTTGGTATAGAGTGCCACCTTGGCAAATCAAACCCCTTCACAGTCTCCTCGTTAGCCAACCTCATCAGAGAATTCAGACACTCATCTCTCCCAATTACTAATTTTTAAGATTAAGAGTTGCATTTTTAGTGGCAGCAGTTATGCCTTATATGAATAGCTTTTATGGATTGACATCTCTAGCCTCAATCCATTGTGTGAATAGAGTAAAATTTATTAATTCTTTTTTATTTAACAGCTGTGCTGTGGTTCTCAGGCTCTTCAAGTGAAGCCACATTCATTTGTCAAAACTGGGACTGAGTAAATTAAAATAGAAAATGCAAACAGTTAACAGCTGAGACTATAAAAGCCTGTCTTTCCTGTGCCCTTCTCATGATGTGTACCATAGTTATGTTTTGTTAAACTAAAACTGCTTCAACTTCATCTTTCTGTCTCCATGGCCTAGAGAGAATGGGAGGGAGCATCTTGACATTTAAATATTTAAAATTCTTAGCACATACTAGAACGAAACATTTTTCCTCCCTGGTTAATGAACAATGGGACAGAAAATCATAGAGACTGTAAGCACTATGCCTAACAGAAATAAGAGAAATGTATTTTTAAAAACACTAGAAAACAGAATGCATTTTCTGTACATTTTGCAGCTGAATTTCGATCCAGTTTATCCAATCCTCTAAATAAATACATTGCTTTGGATCATTATCCACTTGGGAGAATGCCATTAAAATGTACCACTAGTTGACTTACAGAAAGGAAAATATTACAAATTATAAATTGAGCACAGCTGGGCGATATCCTAGTGGGAGCAATTATTTTGGCATTATAAAATGCAGGCAATTACAAACCCTGAAATGAAGTAAAGCAATGACCTTTCTTCACTAGAAAAGTCTTCTTCAGTAGGTCTTGCTGAGAGATGGGTAGTAACACAGATTGATATATCAAGTTGCAAACACCATAATTAATGTGAATGACACTTTAGACTCCAGGGAATTGGAGAGTGTTAAAGGTGTTTTGTCCTGATGGTAACTGAGATTGGGGCTTTGAACGAATACTTTGCTCCAGGCAACCAACATCACCTTTTTAAGTACAATTTCCTCATCATACAGCCTCTCACACACCTCTTTTATGATTTCAATCACAGCCATCAGAAACTAGTAATGGTGCCAAGGGGGATATATCACATTAACTCAGAAGTTTATAATCTGATATCTCCCAGTATGCATTTAAATGGTTGCCTTATCTTTAGCAAGAAAATATTTCTATTGAGAATAATTTTTTCTTCTTTATTTTGTAAATTACTAAGGAGGATGAAAAATAGCGTAATAAGTGCTGTCTATGATGATTTAATGTTACTATTCTAGTTAAACTAGTGTTACTAAAAACCCACCTTATCAAAAGCCAAGCATGACTGCATACAGCACTGTCATTTCCTTTCTGTAGTGTGTGCTTCCATTGATTAATAAAGTATCTCAGATTGCCTCCATAGATGTATTCCAGCAAAATGCAGTAGAGATGTGAGTACTTAGGCTATTTGTGTTGCTTCTCATTTTTTTTTTCACAATCTCTACTGTGACATAGCTTGGATAAGAGCTAATTCACTTCTAAGTCTATTACATAAAAATGAATATACATTTATGGAAACACTAATGAAAATTCTAGTTTAATACTGTAGAGGAAAACCTTAATCAAGAGGAAATATTACTCTATGGTTCATAGATATGGAAAAAACTCAAGTATCTTGAATCTTAAACAATATTTGGTACACAACATGCAGCCCTCCTAAGGCCTGACAGATAATGAATTTGGGCCCTGGGTAACAGTCAAATCCACCTGTTTTTTGTCATTGCTTGGAAGGCTAAATGCCAAAATACTGTATGTCTGAACACTCTTTGAATAGCAATTCTGATCAACTATTACATGTTTGGATACAGGAAATTATTTTCAGGCTAGAAATGAAATAAGATAGACTAATATAAATGCACTATAAGATAGACAGATAAAATGCTTCCACATCTTCACAGATGCTTGAAGAGTTAGTCATGATGGGGATGACACTACTTAGGCAGGGTATGTGTGTGTGTGTGTGTGTGTGTGTGTGTGTGTAATAATCTATTGAAATTAGCAAGCAATCAAGTGAAAATGTTGTTTTATGGCTCCTTTTCACACTAAGTAGTTTTGAAACAAATGTTCCACTAGCTCAGAAAGACGTATCAAACTTCACCCTCTAGGTAGATGCTACCTGGCTATGTTCTTCAAACCACATGGTCTTCATAGTCCAGTAATTTGTCCTGAGATGTAAAGTGGAGCATTCAGTAAGTATATAAAGTATGTGGCTGGAACTGCTCTAAGATTCTAATATTTTAAAATATAAAATCAGTGATACTGTACGCCACCTTTCTCAGAGTTTTTTGAATTCGGCTTCCATGAAAGTAGATGTTTTAGCAGACATTTTTGACAATTCTATGCCTTTAATTCCCACTCTCATTTCAAAACTTTCCTTATCACTGCCTACTTATAGCCAGTTCCCAAGAGGTAGATTGAAGCTGCCAGTATGAACTGAAAGGAGAGGAAAGGGATTTACCTCATTTCAATCTCAAATAGCTAGTAAATATTAATATAAGAAATAAAGGCAAAAGAAATCACCAAATTCTTTCACACGGGGTATGGCATCTGAGGCTGAAGGGTGGGAAATCCATTTTATAATACATCTAGAAACTTTCAGCCAGCTAGTTTCTCTGTGCAGGATAGACTGAGTTCTTTATCCAGTATCAGAAGTTTTCACATTCTGGGTCATACATTCTGAAATTCCAGGTCTCCAGTAAGACTCAAGCTTCTTCCTACTTTTTTGCCTTTTGTCCCATGAAACCTGTCATAAAAGTGTGTCATGGTTTAACATTACAATGAACCTCTCTTGCTGGTAGCCTGGCTAACAACAAGGGGTTCTTGCTATAGTAATTCCCATAATATGCAATTCAGATCCCAGGTTACCACAATTTAAAGGTATTTCCATTTCCTTCAGCTCTGATACCTTTGAATCAGACTGTCACAATTAATAGCTAAACAGCAATAACAATTATAAATTTGATCTAGTGCATTCCAATCAAATTTGCTTTTATCCCAAACCCTTCAAACCCCATACTGGGCACCAAAAAGGACTGAAGTTTAACCCCAGCTGGTAACTAAGCCACACCGGCTACTCTCTCACTCTCCCCTGACTGGATAGGGGAGAAAATCTGAAGAGCAAAAGTGTGGAAACTCGTGGGTCAAATAAAGACAGTTGAATAGGTAAAGTAAAAGCCACACACGCAAGCAAAGAAAAACAAAAAATTAATTTACCGCTTCCCATGGGCAGGCAAGGCTCAGCCATTCCCAGAACAGCAGGACTCTCTTGTGTGTAACAGTGACTTGGCAAGACAAACTATCACTCCACATGTTTTCCCCTTCCTCCTTCCTCCCCCAGATCTGTATGCTGATCATGATGCCATAGGGTCTGGGATATTCCTGTGGTCAGTAGGGCTCAGGTGTCCCAGCTGTGTCTCTCCCCAACTCCTATTGCACCCCCAGCCTGCTCACTGAGAGGAAGAAAAGGTCTGGACTCTGTGCAAGAACTTCTCAACAATAACTAAAACATCCCTGTAATATCAACACTGTTTTCAGCACATTCCAAAACACAGCCCCATAGCAGCTACTGTGAAGAAGTACCACACTCACTCACTACCAAAACCAGTACAAAGAGAGCCTGAATTTTGCCATAAAATGTGTTCTTCTGTCTCTTCCTTCAGTGATCTTCAGTCAATTCATGTGGGTGTTTATGGATAAGTGAGGGGTGGGGCAGCAGGTACTTCTACAATAGGAAACTGCTCTTACAAACCCTTTAAAAGGTCTGTCCCATATCCTCTGGTTTCTTTTACTTGGTAGAGAGATCTGAGGGCTTATGTTCCCTAGTGTTAGCACAGAGGCTGGCAAGGTTAGCATGTACTACTGACACTTTCCTCTTGCCCCATGGAATTGAACTTACTCTGCTTCTGATGCCAAATACAGCACTTACAAGGCTGGAGTTGGGGAAGGAAAACTGGTGGAGGAATAGGAACAGGTAGAAGAAAGGACACAGTAGATTGGACTAGTCTTTCCACATGTCTCCTCTTCACAGCCAGGGTGGTAAAATAACAACTTTGTAGAGGGATGAAAAACAAACAAACAAAAAAAATGGAGCTGGTTCATCTGTGCTATGCAGTTTTATTTGTTCATTCCTCATTCTCCCTCCCTCCCCACATGAAGGATGAAAGGACAAAACAGCTGGACCATGGATTTACTTATGTCCCGTGTTTTGGCATGGCAGAACCACTGCCTTGCTCTCAAAGTAGGTTTCAGATTTTATGACAGCCTTTGGCAATCACCAGCTCTGTCCCTGAGGTCCAGAGCAAAATCTGCAATGACTTTCAGCTTTGGCTCCTGCAAAATTTTGAAGATGCATTCAGAGGTTCATCCTACACTTTTTCACAGTTCTGAGCTAATATGGTGAAAGAATGAAGGAGGCAAATTATTGAATAGGAAAGGATGAAAAAAAGATCCAAAACAAGTTCAACCCAGTTCAGGGGAATAAAAAGAATTTATAATTTAAGCATACTGACTCCCTTTGGGCTCAGAGAATTCCATTTGGCTGTACTGACAGTCTATAATGTTTCTTTAGAAAGATTGGATATATCCCATATTTCCTAACCGTCTGATTCCTAACATATGCATTATTTCACTTAAGCACATTGGATCCAACTAACTTTAATATTAACTTTTATGAATGCCATAGTTCTTATTCATGTTTACACCAAGGCAATGAACTGAAAGAAATTATGACAACAGCAACTACAGGTAAACTAGCTTGTGTGCTCCAGATGACTGGAGGTTTTTGAAGTGGCTTAAATTTCTTTCTTAAAACTGTGGAAAAAAACACCTTTTGTTATCTGTTGAAAGATATGAGACTAGTTGGTTGGTTACCTGACCAAATGTATTGCAATCTTAATTCTTTATACTATCTCATCTGTTTCCTTCCTTCCTTCCTTCCTTCCTTCCTTCCTTCCTTCCTTCCTCTCTGTAAAGTTTGTAAAGAAGAAACTGGGAAGAGAAGAATGACTTTTTAAAAACAATTTTGCATATTATTTTGCCTACCTTATAGTTGCACTTTTTACTGTATAGAAGATAGTGCATACATACATGTATTTTTCTGGGTAACTGCTTCTCTTAGCAATCTCTTCATTGCTGATTTGTCCATTCTATTGTCAGTTTTGTGAACTGAAGGTGAATGTGTGGAAGAGATAGCATATGCTTTTTCTTTCTCTTGGTGTGGAGACTAGCCACAGCTCTGCCTCATAATAACACACAGAGTCCTCTAAATCACCTACAGTAACCCAGCAAGTATTAAAAGCAGCAAATTTTCCACTCATCTAACATTATGCTGTTTCCAGAAATTATTTATACTGGAAAGCTGAGACCAGATGGGATCTAATGGCAGAACTGGCTACTGTAGAGCAGGGAAGCACCGAATTCCCAGCCTTGTGCTGGGTGAAATTGGTTACCCATAATCTGTTTCTGCCAGGCACAGCTGACACAAGACAATGCTACAGGAAGATATGAGCTGAGGGAAGGGAATGCCTGAAGTTTTATATGCATCCTAATGAGCAGCTGTGTGACTTGAGGTTAAGTCTGCCTGATGGGCAGGTAAGTATCAAAGGCAACATTATCCTAATGCAGTCTTCATTGTTTTCTGAGAGGTTTTTGCTTGCTTTCAACACAGTAATGTGTCTGCTTGGACCTGAACCTCAGTGAGGAGACATGCAGTTCCCTTGGGTAATCATGGTGAAGGTAATATAGATGCAGTGGTAATATGTGCACACTTCAGTGGGTTAAGTACTGAATTACTATTTAACATTAGCTAGGCTCTTTTTCCATTTTTCTCCATTCGGGCTACTGAATGGAGACCAGGAACCAAATAGAAGGAACACTTTAGGGGAAAAAAAAGTGAGAGGGAGAAATTAGGTTGATAATGATTATGGAAATAAACCTGAATTGTAGGATCCTGAAGTAGCACATTTTCAATGCTGTCAATGGCAATGAAAATAAGAGCAGAAATGTCAGCAAGGAAAATAAGCAAAAGAAAGAAAGAACTAAGAAGGGAAACAGGCTGAAAGAGCATTTATAAAAAGTGTTTTATTTGTTGGTAAATTCATTATCTGTTGGGAATGGGTGAGTATCAAAATTACTTATGAAGTTGCTGAGTTGTTTTTTTTTAATATACTGAGTTGAATTACATTCACAAAGACATTATTACCTTACCTAACATGAATAAACCATAGTCCTTTTCCATTAACTCCACAGAAATCATCAGGCATCTAAATCAAATAAAGAATAGGGATTAAGGGTTTTCACTTAGACTTGCTCAGATGTCAGTGCTGTTTGGGTTGGGTGTTTTTTTATAAGCTATCCCAGGAAATAGAACCTGTTCTAGATGTCACAGTTTTTCCTGAGCTCGTGCTAATTGGACTGCAATTCATACTGGAGAAACTTGATCACAGACCTTGCCCAATACCTTTTCAGCAGGTGCAACTTATGTAAGTTCTGTCTTAGAAAAATCAAGCAGTTATGCAGAGAACCTGAGAGATTTTTGCAGAAATATTTTGCACATTGGAATTTTTTTTAAACTACAAACTGCTGAGGGGATGTAGCCCAGCAAAAAGGACTATAAACCAGAAAAAAAAAAGAGATTGCCAGCAGAAGTCAAACCAATAACAAAAGAGAAGGAAAGAAAGCATATACAATTTCTTGCAGTCCTGAATTAGTCTTCATAAAATTACTGTTATATGAAACCACTCTAATGGAACCTGCCTAGACATCCTCCTGGATCACCCAATTTCCATCTCTAACTGTAAGTTCTCTGGGAGTTCTGTGTTTTCATTTTGCTTTTGTACGGGAGAGACTCTGAGTATGGACTCTTAGAGGGTACTGAAAAACTGAGTGAAAATTATTGGTGATGATAACTATGATGATAATAATCATAATAATAATTAATGTTTAAACATTAGAACACACTGAAATAACCTTGTTGCATTTAAAAAGTACAGAAGACTTGTTTCTTTTAGACATGACTTTTCAGAAGACCATCTTTACTAAAGAAGAACAGAAGAGAAGATCAGGTTAGAGTATATTACATGAGCAACTATCTCCATTTGTCATTCTAGAAACTTCTAAGTGCAAAAAACCCCCCACCAACCAACGCAGAACTTAACCCAGTTGAAACATCCCTCACATAAACACAGTACATGTAAACATATACAAATTACTTTTACAGCAATGCCTGTACCATATTATGGAGTCAGTTATGTGAGCAGCTTTCCAGGTGTCTTGAGTGTGTTATACTAAATAGAAAGTAGTGAACATATAGACAGGGGCCCCTTAATTAACTAAACTTGTAATAGCTAAACTTTTTTAAAGAGTGCAACTTAATGCGTAAGACCTCACTTGTAAAACGTGTGGAAAGGTTACAATTCAGTAACTGCAGAATAGCTAATTTTATAACTAAAGAGCACTGAGAAATCCAGTCTCTGAGGCTGTTAAAATGCTATCTGCTGAGAGACAATGAAGCTATAATCAGGTGACATCATCTGAGGAATTAGGGTCTCCAGATCTTTATAGAGTAAATACAGAGAGAATCAGCCCCAGGTTGTTTCAGGGCCTAAGACAAAATCAATTTTTCAAGTAAAAGCTATTGTTTATTTTCTGTGTGTCAGGCTTCTGATCTCTCTTAGTAGATAAATCCTTTGGTCCGTAGCACTGGCCTGTGCATCACAGAAACACATTAATGGTTAATAGGACCTTCCAGCTCTTCAATCTGGTAGCACGGAAGACTGATATATATAGTACATAAAGACAGACCAAAATTAAAGAAAGAGAGATGGCTGATCCTTCTTATGATTAATGCTTTATATCTCCTATTTCATTTTTCTACTTGACCTGTGATCTCTCTTTTAAAGTTTCTATCTCTAGACCAAATAAAACCATAATTCAGGAATTGTATGAATGACAGTATCTTAACTTTAGTTACCTAAAATCCCAGTTACATGTCTTAGATGAGTTAAAATGGATTTTTAAATTCTATTTCATTTACTGAAGCCCTAGACAATTTAAAAACCCATTTAAATGTCTCACAAGATTCATATGCACTGTGTATTTACAGTCTGCAAATGATCCAGTGGAATTTTCTTATAAAGACTGACTTTTTTCAGGTTTTAATAAATTTTTGTTATTGGGATTTTATCCACCATGGTGAATGAATATTGTAATTGCTCATAAGCATGAAAACTGATCATGCAGTTTCACTTTTTTTTTCTTGGTGAGATTGTTGTCTGTTTCCATGTCCTTTCTCTACTTTCTTCTGAAAACCAGTCAGATTTCAAAACATGTTGTCAAGATTGGCAGGAAAATAACAAATTCCAGATCAAAGACTAACCCATTCAGGGGCTAAATATAGTCCCAAGTAGAGCAGTAGGCAGTAAGTCCCAGCATCTCTGCTAATATGGTCACTGTGGTGGAACTGCCCTTCCCTATCGTATGATTTCAAAAACTCGTGTTTGATTTTCAAATAAATTTCAGAGTTTTAATTACTACAGATATTCCTGGCATCTTCCAACATTATCATTAGGGCATGAATGTTTTTTTTTCATGCTGTAATCTAGCATAACTCTGTATTAGACTGAGCAATGAGCTGCACATTTCACTTACCCTCCAGTATTCGTTGTAATCATGCAGGCTTGAGCAGGGGTAGACTACCAAAACATTAACTATTTCTTCTCTCTTCTTATTTGTGAATAAACAAGACTCAGAATTCCTTCTGATTTCTCCTGCTTGCAACCCCTTCTGTGCCTCCTTCCTTTTAGTAGTTCTTTCAGTGAAAATATTACTCTCATTTTTCATGTACTAGAGGTGAAAATAACCACAATGTACACACACACACACACACACACAAAAGGAATTATGCACACTGTCTTGCCTTATGTGACAGACCCAGATTTGTGCAGTCCAATCCTGTTCTCTTTTTGTATCCCATCACCTGGAACCTCCAGATCTTACCACCAGTCAAAGGACCTCTGTGAGGAAACAGCAGGGATTCACAGCTCAGATACAGTGCCCACCTCAGGTTAACAGCCAACTGTGCTGCCTGCTTGCTAAGAAATGTATTATTCTTTGAAAAGACAGTGGATAACCTTAGGTTTGAGCCATTATGTTATTGTTAGAGTGGGTTCCTAAAAGAAATAGAGACCACAGATGCCTTTCCATTCCCTGATAGTGTCCTGCCTAGTCCATCTCCAGAGTCTGTGTGGGTGTAGGGATCCGGCTCACTCAGTAGATTGTATTAGTCAACTGCTATGAACATAAAGCTGGATTTAACTCCCATGCTTATAAGGTTTCCTCCTGCTGTGCTCTGATTGCTTCAGCTTTTTGGCATAACTCAGCATGACCTGCCAGATGGCTTACTCACAAAGGGAATTCTCTTTCAGATAGCTTCTGGAATTTTCCCAATGACAACCTCTTTTTGTTCTGGATATTTCTGAACCCTTCCAGTTCACTTCCTATATATGCAAAAAAAACACTTCTAAAATGCACATCTCTTCCTCATTCATCCTCTCCCAAAAAACCCAAGATGCAACATTTTACAGTATTCAGGTTACATAAGCAAATAGCACAGTGGTCTCTTTTACAGTCAGTCAGTATGAGTTTCTTTTAAAATAATTACCCACAATTTCAAAACTTTTTTTTTCATTAAAGTTAATGTGCACTAAATTCCATGTAGAGTTATGTACTTTAATGTAGAGTTATCTATGTTAACAATTGAGGCCTGAGAAATTTTGTTTACATCTAAACCGGTTTCTGTAGAGATAATTAAACCTTTTTTTCTAGCAGACTTTAATAAATACTTTGACTTCTACCACAATCTGGGCCTGCATTTCCTTAGAATTCATCTCCCTCTAAAGACTTTTTTACATTTATTTCTCTTTGAAAAGTTCCAGTGTTCTTTATGTTTTGTAGATGTTCTGTGAAGATTGAAAAGGGACGTCTCTAGTTTCTTTTGAGTATTCTTTTGGGCCACAGGGAATACTAAGTTTGTACACTGCCATGTATTTGGAAAGCACTTCTCTTACAGTTGCTGTGCAATTTTGGTTTCAGTCTCAAAATAAGGGATTTTGAAAGTATTAAATTCTTTTTCTTCTTTTTTATATAATTGTTTAGGGCAGTTTCTGTGTGCTAATGTAAATCACAACTTTATTGTTTACTTCAAAAAGCTTTTTTGTCTGAAAATTATTTCTCTAGTATTCCCAAGCTTTCCTATTCCTCTGGTTTCCATTCACAGTTACATTCTTTTTTTATTTTATAGAAACTAAATCAGACTGGTCATAAATCTTAAAAAAAGACCAAACCAGTTTCTTCTGCTGACTCTTCTGGCCCATCAGAAGAAAAATAACTTTTCTTTCCTGCTGGAAGACTAAGAATACTAGATTATAATTTTTGATTGTAAGAATAAGTCATCTGAATGTGGCAGTCTGATGTTGTGACCACACTGAGGAACATCATAACTAGTAAAGATATTAAGAGGGAATAGCACCTAAAAAATGTCTAAAAGATAGACTTGAAGTCCACTTATTTTTTGATATGCCTGTAAATTTGCTGGAACCCAATAACTTCTTTTAAAATTACTAATTTGCCAATGAATATAATCCATAATTCTCTTTCAAATTGCTTCTTTGCAATAGATCTCATTGATCTATCATGAAATTCACATTTGATTTTGTTAGGCACTTATTCTTCCTAGGAGAGATACATCATTAAATGATTGGGAGATGTGAGGGATTGAAAACATAATTAACACTTAGATTAAAGTTCTGCAGATCAACAGCACTGT
>VZRZ01006331.1:817840-888267 GCA_013398175.1 Climacteris rufus | reverse complement strand
ATTTTAAGCAATAATAATAATAATAATAATAATAATAATAATTTCTCTCTAATCACACATCTAGCAACAAAAAATTGGAGTGGAAATTATTCTTTCAAGAAAAGCAGTGATAATAATGTCTGCCAGTCATAAATGAGGCTTAAGGTCACAAAAGTCAATGTGATTTTTTAATCTTTAACTGTTATGAGCCTACTATGTGATTTCCTGTAACATTATTAATATATATTCATTATTTTCTTTTTTGCATTATCAAATCATCACTCTACCTAACGGAACTCACCTTTCCAAAATAAACACTTATTTCTTATTTCCCTTATTAAAAGGAAATTGAACATCAATCCCCAAACTAAAATTACATTTCAGGGATTACAAATGACGTCTGGATATTCCATTCGAAAATGGTTGCTTCCTTGTCACCATTTCCCTTGGCTGCCAAAAGTCCAAACAGATACCATAGCAAAGACTTTTAAATATAGACTGGTTTTACTTGCATGCTGCACAGTCAGCTTCAGGGATTCCATTGGGAACACAAACCTTTTGCTCAAGGCCCCAGGAGTGATTTCAGTGGAGTAAAAGATAATCTTTTCTCTTTTTTGTCTTACAGGTGCAGAACTACTTGACAAGGTCTGATTCATCCCTGGAATAGCATAGAATCATAGACTCAGAGAATGATTTGGGTTGGAACGAACCTTAAAGACCCTTTAGTTCCAACCCTTCTGCCATGGCCAGGGACAGCTTCCACTAGACCAGATTTCTCAAAATCCCTGCCAACCTGTCCCTGAATTCTTCCAGGGATGGATGGGGCATCCAACACTTCTTTGGGCAACCTCTTCCAGTGTTTCACCACCCTCACAGTCAAGAATTTCTTCCTAATATCCATATTAAACTTGTCTTTTTGGTTTAAAGTCATTCTCCCTCATCCTATCACTGCTTTCCCTTGTAAAAAGTTCCACTCTGTCTCTCTTGTAGCCCCCTTCAGGTATTGGAAAGGACTCTAAGGTCCCCCCAGAGCCTTCTCTTCTCCAGGCTGAACAACCCCAACTCTCTAGGCTGTCTCCATAGGAGAGATATTCCAGCCTGCTGATCATTTTTGTGCTCCCCCTCTGGACCCACTTCAATAGATCATCCAGGCTTTACAGCAATTTTCAGTCTGTATATCAGGCTTCAACAGGCAAAATGTCACCTTTTGATTTAAGTGTCTAAGGAACCATAAGACAGAAAGAAAGAAAGAAAGAAAGAAAAAAAGAAAGAAAGAAAGCAAGCAAAACCTGTCCACTCGAATCAGTTTCTTGTTCAGAATAAAATAGAACAGCTGAGAGCAGTGAATATACATAGAAAAAAAAAACACCACAATTAGGAAGACAGAGTAATAGAGGCATTTATTGTTCTTTGTACCCATGCTCTGTGACGACATGTTCACTTGCCCATACCTACAACTGTTCTTAACATAGGGACAGGCTGTGTAAACAAATACCCAAATGCATATGCACACAAAAGTAATTTAAATTATAAATATTAATGAAGTTATTCTTCCTATCCATTTTTTAAAATTCTATTTTTCATCTGTACAGCATTGTGCCTTTAAATAAAGGAAGAAGGGTAAATGAGATTTTGGGGTAGGGGAGGGTTTGAATTAAAAAGAGGAACACAAAAATAATTACATCTGTATGAGCTTTGAAAACACATTCACTCTTTCTGATCTAAAGAGACACCAGAGATTAAAATGTGATCCATCACAGAAGCACAGAAATAAATTATACATATGGCTGCTCTCAGTGTGAATATCCATATTTACATGCACAAAAGAACAGTCATCTGCTAATAAGAGTACTTGTCACTTGTCATTAATCTACCTTAGAAGCTTGTACTCTCCCATCATGAGGAATGAAGCTTATCTTGTAAGTTTGGGTACTAATAGTATATGATCAAGTTCCACTCAGAATCAGACATGAACCTGTTCTGCCTGAGTTCCAAGCCAAGCACAAGCTGGATAAGCCAGTTTTCTGCAGCCTCAACTTTGAAGCAATATGTTCTGCTTCTCAAACTTTACAAGCTACAAATGTTAACCTTGACTCCAGGCTTGTTTGAAGGATGTGCAAGGTGACCTCCTGTCCTGAAGCAAAAGGCTTAGGAAGCGCTGTCAGGTTGCTCAGTCTAGACATGATGCTGACACCTCCTCTTTGGATCTGTCTCCCTGCATCTGATTTGACACAAGAGGCCTTTTTTGAGTTTAGTATGCCAAAGAAAGTACATTAAATGATAGCATCAGGTTTGCCATATGTCCTTGATATGTACTTAAGATTATGTTTGCTCTTCTAATGGCAGCATGACAGCTCTCAATGGGCATGCTGGGCTAACTCATCAATTGTATCCTCCTGTTATGTCATAACCAACCAGCAAATTATAGAAGAATATCTGGTCATTAATAATCCAGTGTCTGACCTTGATTTTATACTATTACTCTAGTGTAAAAGATATCCCAGATTATCTCATTTAATTTTCTAGCCCTCCTCTACATTGGCATAGTTTTTTCATTTTGTATCACTTATTTGTTTTTTTTTTCATAAACAGTGATATTTTTGTCTTTATCAATCAAAATATTAAATATTATCAGACCAATAGCTGCTGCTTGAAGAATTTCATTACTGACCAGGCTCCAGACTAATAGTTCTTTGTAGCACAATCTTCAGTGCACTCTAGGTGTCATTAACACTGTATCAAATGCATTTCTCCCCACATAATATTCATAACCTTCCCTTGTACCTAAAGAGAAGCATTTTCTCCATGAATTGGAAATGCTTCTGGATGCAGGTGTGCCTGGATAAAACTGTCCCAAGTTTAGTATGTGCATTGATATGCCATGAGTAGGAGGGGGTGGTGGTGATAGTGGTGTTAGTGTTTGGATTATACATAAACAACACCAGCAAAAAACCAAAATAAAATGTTCCACTCCATCTAAGAATGTGAAGAGTAGAACCCGTACCAAAGAGCACTCTAAAAATGACACTATTCCAATTTTACTTTTATGATACTGCATACAGTCATCATTATCATGTCGTTATCTATACAGTCATAAATTAGACAAGATAAAAAAATTTTTTTTGAAAAAAATAAATCAGTATTCTTCTGTATCCTTTATTCAGACAGGACATATCATAGTCTGACTCCTTGCAAAAATTCACAAGTTGTTATTGTTCTTACAGCAATCAATCCCCAAAACTGTCACTGAAAAAATGAGAATCTTATTTATAGCAGAAGCAAGGGCTAATAAAATTTCAGCTTGTAGATCTGTTTGTGTCCTTTACCCTTATATTTGAGGCTCTCTAATGGTTTTTTCTTGTGCTTTAATGAAAATCTGGAGTTCAGTCTTTAAGGAAAAGGTAATCTATTCTGCCAGCAAGCCTCACTAAAATCTAAATCTGTGTCTCTGTTGAATAGTCAATCTATGAAGATAATATTTTACCAGTTCAGGAGAGAAACATATCAACAGGTTCCCTGGCCACTGAATTTTGTATCATGTAAATACAAATATTTTGTTTTGGTGAAATCCATCTTACACCAGCTCCTGGTTTTCCTTTGTTTTCATAAATGTAAAATCATTTCTCTTACTATTTTATCTTATCCTCAACTCACTTAATTGACCTGTTCTCTAAATTGATCATCTTTCACAGCACTTCAGCATTGGTTATTATCCCTCTTTCTAATCACTATATATGCAGAAAACAAAACACTATATAAAAACTTGCTATAGCTTTCTAATTAAGACTGAATCAAGGATTTAGCTTCATTGATATGTAAGAAAAAGACAACATGTGTGTTGCTGAGTGCAGAATAAATGTTTTGATCCTTTGTATGTAAATCCATTAATTAGGTTATGAGGAAAAATAATTTAAAATATTGCCTTTAAGAAATTTAACATCTGCTGTACCTCCCTGCTCCATTACTTTCCTCACCACCAGGCCTCTACCTACAGCACCTCTGCATCAAAGCTGGTCCCAAACATAGGCTACTGACCCCTGGGACACCCCAGCCCTGGCAGGATTTCCTCCTGCCCCTTCCAAAGAGAGTGCAGGTTTTGTAAACACACAGGTGATTTTGGTCACCTGTACTTCAGCTGGGCCTGGTCAGCTCTGCAGATGGGTGAGAGCTGCACAAAACCAGCTCATCCATAGTTATCTTGGTGAGGAAAAAACAAATAACCAAGGAAAGTTTTGGAAAAGTGTCTCAAGGTATCTACTGCTACACAATATTGACAAAGCCCCACTGGAAGCTAAACCTGCCAATCAAATTAATTGGATTTAGCAGGAAATGATGGATTGAAGATGTATGAAAATAACCATCAGTGTGACTGAAAAATGAAATGCCAAATAAATTTACAAGAGCAGTCGAATCTAGTATATCAGCCTCCTGTCTGCCTAACCTGTGGCAGAGAGAATAAATCATAAATTCTGGGCTCTCCTGCCAAGATAGAAACATTAATCACATATAGTCTGCAGGCCCTGTTTTGAGTAAATGTAACTTCTGACACAATTTTTGGCAAAAACAGCAAAATTGTGTATGCCAGAATTAGGTTTGTAACAAATATTTGTTCTTGTCATAGAAAGCATATCACATAAAATTATGTTAAAGTGCTCTGTCAATCAAATAACTCAGTTTTGTAATATCCTAGAATTTCTTTAGTTTCTGGTGCTTCTTTTCCATGCTCTTGCATATTTTAATGTGTTCAGAGCAAAGGAATATCTTAGTGTCATTATGAAGCTAATTTTATTAAAATGTTGTAATTATAAATTTTAATGTGCCAACCGTTACCTATTTTTATGTTGAGTTCCTTGTAGAGATTCATTAGAGCAGCCCTAATTACTACACATTCTTTTCATTTTCATTAGAAATCTGAAATGAGAGATGTAATTGTTTCTTTTACAGAAAAACTGTAGTTCAGCAAGAGTTGAAGGGTTAGTTTAGAACAGCCCTTTTGGTTCATTCTCTTTGTATGCAAGCACTATTCCTAAGTAAATTTTGGATCAGTATCAGTATTGCAACTCATTTTTCCTGAGTTTACAGCACAATATTATTTTCAGTGTGTTTTCAGTCCTAAGACTGATCTACCTTTTAGTTCCTTTTTTTTCCCATGGGCATTCTTTGATTTTTTTAATAACACAAGAAGATTTTTAGTGTTTGGCTTAATTAGCCCATTGCAAGTAAATAGTTCAAGTGAGAATTACAGATACATATTTACTAGGTTTGAAAGTCACAGTTTCCATTAAGTTAATATTTCTTTTACTTTTCAAGACCTTCTGTATTCCATTGCGAAACAAACTTCCTAAATGGATGGCAGAACACTAAGCTGTTCACTGAAGTGTCATACCACAAAATGTGTCTAGATAGAAGCTTTGATTCTTACCACAGCAGTCTTAAAACTGACTTTCATAGTTCTGCTGAGAACTCATGTTCACTTTCATCAAAGTAAATAATTTTTTTCAAACAGTGACCTACTCATTGGCAACTCAAGGCTGCAGAACATTCCTATTAAGTTTTTTTTTAAAAAAATTATCCTTGATAATGTAGTCAGGTAGATATTGTCGTGCATATAGATCATGTTTTCTCACAGAAAAGCAATTAATCTTCTGTACTATCATGCAGTCAAGGTTAGTACTACAGGGATGCTACATAGCAGATACATGCTATTTCAATTATATGTATAGGTGCATACTGTATCTATTGTGCTATGTATAGCATACATCTATAGTATAATATACTTGTAGTCTGTATCTATACATGCAGTACATGCTGTATAGAAAGTGTATACACATGACATGTGTAATGTGTTATTCCAGGCATTGGAATAGGCTGCCCATAGAAGTGATGGATTCCCCATCCCTGGAAGTGTTCAAAAGGCACATAAACATGACACTGGAGAATGTGGCTTAGTGGGGAGCACGGTGGTGCTGGTTTAATGATTGGACTTGATGATCTTAGAGATTTTTCCAACCTGAATGATTCTGTTATTTACTAATGCACTGAGTAAAACACATGCAATCTAGTAATACACAATATACATACTGTGTGCATTTATGCACATTCTAATTGAATAACCTAGCCTGTTTCCTTCTTTTCTTGAGACTAGGAAGAGATGGAAACAACCAAACTGAATCAAAGCAAACCAACAACAAACACACCAGCACTAAACCAATACTCACTGTCAAGAACTACCAGGTATCTCCAGTTTTGACTTTTGTGTGCTGATTTGGACATACAAAGCAGCAGCACTGTAAACAATGACACTGTGATGGTGGCCAAATCTTTAGTGAAACACATAGATGTGTACATTGTATTTGACTTGTGATTTGTACAATAGTTATTGACCATATCACCAAATTGACAGTAAATTAAATGTTTGGACTGTTTGGAAGAAGAGAAAAACATTCAATTTCATTTAATTTACTTCCTTACTGTATCAATTTTATGGCACTCTGATGGCATCAGAGTGGTCAACTTTGATTGCCTGTGTTCTCTTAATGGGTGTTCTCTTAATGGGTGTGAAAGCAACAATAACAGCAATGGACATTTCAAGAAAATAATTCTACTCCATAGGCCAGGTTGTCACCAGAATTACTGCCACGTCAGCTGCTGCTCTGTAAGGTGGCAGGATAGGCAAACATCAGTGACAGCCAAGAAGGATCAGCTATCCTTGCACTTGTTTCTGCTCTTCTCCACATGCTCTAAAAGAATTTAAGAACATGTTCTACTCCTCTTGAAAAGAGTGCATCTAAAATTTTCTTGTCATGCATCAGAAATTTTTTCCTCTACTTGAATGGTCGGATTTTGGAACCGCAATGAGATCAGAGAGACAGTAACCACGAGCAAATGTGCTTTATATTTAGTGGGACAGATGGTCTCAATTACCATATCTTGTTTCTTGTGCCCTGTATTTTCCACTTACCCTGTTAGACCTTTCATATATTTCTAATGAGAAAATTGGGTAGATTTAAAATTTTATTTTAAGAATTTTTTTTCTGAAAGCCTTGGTTTAATAGATGAGTTTAAATTATTTTTCTAGGAAGAAAGCCAATATGAAACAAAGGCATTTTCCCAGAAGAGAAGTGGAAAATATTTCCGTGTAACAATTCGGTATGTTACTGTGTTGTGGTTTAACCTCAGCTGGCAACTAAGCTGCACATAGCCATTCATTCATTCTCCCCCAGTGGGATGGGGGAGAGAATTTGAAAAGTAAAAGGAAACTCATGGGTTGAGATAAAGACAGTTTAGTAGGTAAAAAAAAAAAAGCCACACACGCCAGCAAGACAAAACAAATAATTAATTCACCCCTTCCCATGGGCAGGCAGGTGTTCAGCCATCCCTGGGACAGCAGGGCTCCATCACACATAATGGTGACTTGGGAAGACAAATGCTGTAACGCCTGATATCCCCTCCTTCCTTCTTCTTCCCCTTCTTTCATGATGCTGATCATGGCACCGCATGGTCTGGGATATCCCTGTGGCCACTTGGGGTCAGCTCTCCCAGCTGTGAACCCTCCCAACTTCTTGTGCACCCCAAGCCTGCTTGCTGGTGAGATGGAGTGAGAAGCAGAAAAGGTTTTGACTCTCTGTAAATCAATAACTGAAACAGATATAACAAAAACCGTTCTATGTTATCAACAATGTTTCAGCACAAATCCAAAACACAGCCCCACTCAAGCCACAGTGAAGAAAATTAACTCTCTCCCAAACAAAACCAGTACATGCTGTTATCAAAGAAAGTTTAGTCTTGGGTTAAATCAGATTCTTCTTATTTATAGTCAAACATCTTAAGATTTTGACTAACACCTGAATGGAGTAGAGCCGGATCCTGGTAAGAAAATGAATTTTCCCTCTAGACACTTTAAAGTTCTGTAACAGCTGAGAAGCTCTAATTGATTACAGAACAATAGCTTCACTAATGGCTTCAGAAAAGGTACTTCCAAGCTTCATTTGTGTATGTGAGTTTGTATTCTGTATAGCACTGTTTTTCCAAAAGTATTTTGACTGAGTCTAGCCCACAAAGAATTACATTAGCATTGCATTTATTAGCATTAGATGGTATGCCATTATTATAAGAGCTCAAATAATAGTTCCAGAGCCTGGAAATGATGCTGGTCTACCCCGGTGGAAATTGATTCCAGTTGTGATTTGCAAGTGCGTCTGTGGTATCACAGCTCTTCCTGTTCGAAAGCATTTAACATTGGCTCATTTAAGAAAACAAAAACATTTTGTATTGTCATTTAAATATTGTTATTAATACAGAATTATAATTTTCAAATAACTAGAAATGTAAAAGGTGAGGTAGTTATGGACGTCTACTTTTGTAAAGTTTAGGCAAAAGTTATTAAACGTGTTTAAAACAAAGTCATAGATCAACTTGAAAAACAAACATATTTCTGACTGTGACTTCATTTTTGGCCTTTTGTTTTTTGTTTTTTTCTGAAAACTAATGCAATTTCTTAGCTACTACAATGTTTCGCTTTTGAATATGTATAATATAAAACCTGGGTTTTTTCTGTGGTAAATGTAATGGCTTATCACTACTTTTTATTTTTCTGGGTTTGCTTTCAATATTGAGCAATGATGCACCTAGCTTCATCAAAGGGAACAGGTATTTCTACTTGTTAGTTTATCAACAGGAAAATCATACTAGTGGCATGAAAGGGATCTCTTACTGAATAACTATTTCAGAAATCTTTAATTACAGAAACTTACACCAAATATTCTAAAAAATATTTACAATGTTCTGTTGTTAATAATCACACCTCTTTGGTGTTTGGGGTTTTATTTGGTTGCTGGTGGCATTTTTGTTTTGTGGAGTTTTTTAAGTATCTTCTGAAATCCTCTGTGTTTTTTCTTATTCATATCATTAGGGTTGAATGCTGCTGTATTTCCCAGTATGCCAGATGGCTGGAGAAATGAAGATACAATCACCTCTCCTGAAATTTACATAGAAATGAATGTACTGACATCAAATTAAAATCAAAGGCAAAAAACCTCAAAATGACCTTGATGAACATGGGAAAAGGAGAGAGATGAGGGTAAAAAAAGAGCAAGTGATGTAAGAGGAACTGTAAAAAGTTTCCTATTGTTTTAAGTATGTCAGTTCAAGAATTCTTCTTTTTATATTTGTGGTTGTGTAAAATTTGCTATGGCTTGAGGAGGTATAGAACAGATCCTGAGATTCAGCTACGCACTTATTCTTCAGATACAACCCTACATTTAAAATATTAAGGAAACAGATATTCTCTTTCTTTTCCTTCTATTTGTTATTAAGCTGTGGTTCTGACCTTCCCCAAATTTATTGTAATACACTTTTCAAAGAACTATTCTTTGTTTCAAATTCATTGCATTAGAATATTTCTGAAGGATGCAAGTCACTTAATCAGAGAGATCATCTATCATGGTTTAGTAGCATTCAATATTTAATAGCTTCTGCTTTTCAGAAGTTTTTTTCAGAGGATGAAGATGAGAGATCAGAAAATGAAACAGAATATAGACGCTCCCAATTTCAAGCCACACAGTCAGAAAAATCTAACTATACTTACTACTACACATTATTGTTGAGAACTTGAGAACTCTTCATTAAATGAACCAAATAATAACTAAGGATCAATTATGAATAAATATTTATTATTTCTGCTGCTGTTACATAATTAAACTTAGAAAGTATGGCCTGTTGTGTACAACTCAAAGACAATTTTTGAGTCTAGAAAACATACTTTGAAGCCAAATAATTTTTTTTTTCAATTCTTTGCATTTTATTGATGATCATAGTATTGCTAGGCATATCTTAAGACTGGTTGTCTGAAATGAGAGGCCCAGGGCTCCTTATGGATTTGACAGGTACGTGCTCGTGTAATCCAAAACCTGAATATAAACCAGATCTCAGCTTAACAAATCTTTTTCTTAAAGAAAAATCTCTTCTTCCTTTCATTTCACTATGAGAGGAGCTCCAGAGGTATAAAGTAAAGGTAGTTTGCTTAAGGTTATGTTGCTTCTGCTGTGCTGTATTTTGCACATGAATAAAATGAGAAGGCTGCAGTTTTCAGTCAATCAATGTTTGATGAAATAGCAACACTTTAAAAAGTTCAGCTTAATAGTTGCAAGCTTTCACTTGAAATATGGCATTTTTGTGCCACCTTGTTGAAAGTTCATAGCAACTGTTGAAGACAGTAAGAAAATTACTGGTAATTTTAAATCCTCAGCTTCATTTGACAGCTCCATATTTCAGGATTCAACTTTTTTCTTTTCCCTCCTGTAGACAGAATATTCTCTGTAATTCACTAGTTCTAGACCTGACACTTATTCACTGCATTGCTCTACTTCAATTATGTACTTGGCAATTGCTCATACTCAGCCTTGGAAAAGGGAGACATTGTGCGAGTGCAAATAAATGTAAGCTAGGAAATTAAGGTTATCTTTTATGGCTTTTAAAGTACATGTAATAGAATCTTTATCTTCCCACTGGACAGTAAGCATCTCATCTGGAGCAAAAATTTCCCCAAAATGCTACATTTCCCATTTGAAGCATCATTGAAGGGAAGCAGAGATGGGACATAACAGTTACCTCACCAGTGGCTCATCAGCTTTAAATTTGGCTCTCAGAGAGGCCACTATATATATTTCAGAATAATGCCAAATGTCAAGAGTGCTAAAGGGAACTATTTTTAATACACTCATAGTTCTTTACTCTTCTATGAGGCTGGTTGTGCCAACAAGCATGATATGCTTTGATTTTCTTTGGTTTTTTTTTTTTCTTTTTTTTAAATGTAAGATTGTTACCTATGAGAAGTGATTATGTGCTTGTAAAATAAATGTCCAATAAACATTATTCATAGGGTAAAAACACATTATCTATACCTATCTACCTATATCTATCTATATATTTTGTGAGATTTAATAGACATAATATACTAGAGGATTACTTTTTACTATTTCTATTAATATTGTCTTCAGTTTCATTAAATCTTCCTTGCTTCTTTCCTCAGAAAGCAAAAAGTAAGTACAATAAAATGAACATTATGAAGCTTCAGTGTTAATGGCCATAATATATTCTAATCAACATCTTCAGGAACACATCTATCAAAATTTGAGATGCTGAACAAAATTGTTTATGGGCACTTTTTAGGTTGAATGGGAAAAATAAATTAAATTTCAGGAGAAGTCTGTCATGAGGATTATCAACCTGGCAACTGTTATGAGAGTTACAGGTCACTGAAAATTAAGCAACACACCTGCAAAATAAGAAAGGAAAATTTCCAAAGAATAATCATGTATAGTCTTAATTTCACCTTTCTACCCAGTTACCTGGTAGAATTAGCTCATGGTTTTCTTGTCAGTGATCTCTGTGTCAGTGCCTAAAACATGAAGGAGCTGTAATTTATTCAGCAACTCAGACTATTTCTGTTTTTGACCAAAATGGTTTTCTTACCTCCCTGGCAGCAGTTTTCCAATCCAGCTTGGGGCCTAGATACTATTATGCATTGGGTTTTTTCCAGGAATCAGGGCAAATAAGAGAATAAGCATACCTTACCAGTCTGCTCAGATGATGGGAAGTTTCCCTGCATGGAAAAGAGAACAGAGAGCTGGGAATAGCAGCATTTTCCCAACAACAATCCCCGAAGGATATGTGTGAGACAGCAGTGGCAGCTGCATGGGTCAGAGCTGTAACCACTGATAAGAAGAGTCTTTTTCTCTGCCTAAAGCACCATCAGCTTTCTTTCATCACTGGTAACTTAGGAACACGAGGGTAGGGCTGGATTTGTAGATGTTGCCTGAGAGCATCTTGTGAAGTCATATGAAGCTAACAAAATGCTTTTCACTCTTTTGTTTGGGATTTGCTTGGCAGATCAAACCAGTTCTCTGGTTCAGTGGTGTTAACATCATAAAAGGCGATTTATTTAATCAGTGGACATCTATTAGGGATGGATGAATCCAGGATACACTGCTGGCATCACAACTGTGGGTCCTCTCATTAACTGTTAGGGAAGACTTAGAGCCATAGTGAAATTGATACCATTGTGGAAAGGAAAAGTGGGACTTGGGACTTGTAGATACTTAGACTACAATTTAGGCCATCATACTCTTTTTTTCCAGACAAGACTACTTGAATATTTAGTTTTGATTATTCATTTTTTCAACTAATTTCTTTTTTCTTTTCTTTTTTTTTTTTTTTTTTTTCATTTTTCAGACTTTTTCCTTTAAGGTGAATTTTTGTCAAGACTTCATTTGGACAGCAATTTGTTTTGCTAGCTTTAGTTAATCAAAAATTAATAAATGGACATTTCAGAAGGAGTAAATAAACTTCTTGCAAGTCCCACAGGTAAGACAAGGAGTACAACTTAATCCTGGGGATAATCAGATTAGACACAAGAGAACAATTTTTCACGATGTGAACCATCAGCCATTAGAATAGTCTGCCTAGGGAAGTGGCAGTTCCCCAATGTTGAACACTTTTAAGATTCACCTGTACAAGGTGCTGGATCATCTTGTCTAGACACTGCTTTTGCCAGGAAATGTTGGACCAGATGATCCTTGAGGTACCTTCCAAGCTGGTCTTCTATGGCATTTTACCCAAGACTGTTGTCACAGTATCGACACGAAAGGAAGAGCCAGAGACACCTGTTTCCAGGATCAGAGAGAAGGAAGGAAGGGGGGCAAGACCCGCCTTCTTTATTTTTTATATCCATTTGGAAATCACTGTTCATTGGAGGAAATCATTTCTTCCTCCCTCAATTACAGCGGTCAAAGGAAATGTCCATCAAAGTTCTGTGTCCATGAGAAAGGAATGTGAGAGATAAGATACAGTTATAATAACATAGCTATGTTTACAGAAAGGACTGTGAGAACTAGCTACAAGAAAGTAAAAAACATTCCCAACTGCAAGAAGCAGGGCAACAGACTGTCACATTTCCTTTCACTATAATTTTCCTAACAGGTTACAATTAGTTTACTGGTCCATTGCTATCTTTCTAGCTAAGCTGCTTGAATACAATTTTAGTGATTTATTGAAGGTCAATTTCATTATTGCTCAAATTATCTTTAAAACAGATGCTATTTCTGAAAGTATTTGATTTATTTAATTGATCATGACTTTTTGACTTCTTTTCTTGCCCAATGCCCTTACCATGTGAAACTTTTTGTTCTGGGAGTTATTTCACAATGTGTAAGAAGAAAGAAGTTAAGCAGTCAAATGTCTATTTGACATATGAGCTCGAGTGCTAAATCCTCTGCTATCAGCTGTAAGCAGTTAGGCTCACAAGTGAGTCAGGAGCATAGTTAAATGGGATTCCAGCCAAACAAATGGAATTACTTATTGAAGTAGTTACTCAGATAGAGGAATGGGATCAAATGCTGGGCCATAATGAAGAGTATTAATATAAACTACTGACTGGATAAAAAGTTTTCAGAAGAGATTTATGCTTTTTCAAAGGACTTTTATACATTTTCTTGCCTAGACTGATGTGTATAAAACATCTTTCATAAAAGTGGAAGGATGTGATCTCAGTTTCTTTTGATAATTCTTTAAAGAGTACTGAAACACATAGACAAATGAGGCAGTTTATTACTCTTGAAACTATATGATGCTGATCTGTGTGCCTAGAAAAATAGAGAAAATTGTGTCTTACCATTGCTGGGACAATTAAGAACAGTGCGAAAACCACGTTGTGAAACATCAATTGCCATCTGTCATTGAGCTTCCCTGTATAACTGAGAGAACTTAGGACAGCAACATATAAAAAGAAAATCCAGATTAACAGCTGGGACATAATTTTTCAGGTTTTCTATCACCTTTTTATTTTCAGACGTACATTTATTTTGAGGCATTCCCAATGAAATAGTCCCTTTACCTTGAGTTGGACCTGTGATCCTACCTATTCCTGTCTTTTCCCTTTCCAGGTTCAAATTATGACCATGTTTATGATCTGCTTTAAAATTTTTTTCCTAATAATTTGTCTTCTTTTCCTCTGCCTCTTAACATAACACTGTTTTCTTGTAAAAGAAAAAAAATGTAGAACAATGCAGTTAACTACTTCTTATTGCTCCTCATCCCCCTTTCTGTCACAAAGTATATTTAGCATATTACCAGTTTGCTTTTCTGAACTTGCTGTTCTGGATGCTTTGCAAATCTGCTCCTCACAAACTTTGCCTTCCTGCCCCCAATAACACTATTCTCATAATGGCCATCGATTATCTTTTTGTGTTTGTTGTTCTTGAATATTCTTCTGCCTTGTCCAAATCACCTATCTAACCTTTTGTTGACATGGAAAGTATGATCAGACATTCATTTGCTGTTCTTTTGTAGCTGCAATTGTAATTCAATTATATCATTTCTTAATACTTGCTCTGGTATATCACCACGCTATCTCTGCTAACCCAAATTTGATCTCCTGTCTTCAAAGCAAAAAAAATTATCTACAAAACACTGGTTATTTGAGGGAAAAACAGCATCTACTTTATTTTGGTTTCCTTGGGAGACTTACTTTCTTCAAAGTTATATATTTAGAAAGATTCTTCTGAATTCTGAAGACAAAAAATTCCACCTTTAGACAGAGGCAGATTAACAGAGATTTTGGGTAATATTACTTTATTTGGTCTGGTTGGCATGGAATTCATTTTCTTCATAGCAGCCTGTATGATGCTGTATTTTAGGTCTGTGAGCAAAGCAGTGCTGATATCTGAGGGATGTTTTAGCTATTGGTGAACAACACCTGTGTAGCGTCAAGGCCTTTTCCATTTCTTATGCTGCCCTGCATGAGAGTAGGCTTGGGGCACACAAGAAGTTGGAAGGGGGCACAGCTGGGAAAGCTGATCCCAGCTGACCAAAGAGATATCCCAGACCATGTCAGAGCTGGGTGGAGGAAAGGGTTTCCCAAGGTGTCTGTTGCTTGGACACTGACATGGGACAGTGGGCAGAAAGCAGTGAGACATCGCCTTCACATCACTTGGGTTTTTAGGTTGTTTGTTTGCTTGTTTTGTTTTGGTTTTTTTAATGTATAAAATAATCCCAGACAAATTTTTTACTGCTAAAGAGGATAGCACTCTAAAAATACATTAGGGAGTTAAAAATATTAGATTATGAATGAATATTGAAAGGTATTTCAAAACACGTTTTCTACT
Source organism: Climacteris rufus (assembly GCA_013398175.1). NCBI lineage: Eukaryota > Metazoa > Chordata > Aves > Passeriformes > Climacteridae > Climacteris > Climacteris rufus. The sequence continues at coordinate 873,127 of VZRZ01006331.1, read as the reverse complement.
TCAGTTCAAATCAGCCTTTTTCTTGCCTAATAGACCTCACAAATCTGGATTTTCTCTTTTCTTGTGGGTGCACTCCCTGAAAAAAAAGAAACATTTCCAAGTAAACAGACTTGATGATTCATCTGGGGGAGGTTTGGTGGGGTGTTACAATATTCATCATATGTGGTATATATTTCCACAAAGATGTGCACCCAAAATACCTATATTGAAACTCATCAGATGTAAAGTCTTAAGAAAACGTTTTTTGACCAGCAAAACTGTATTTCTGAACATATTTCTAAATTGTAAGACATTGTATTTTCTGTGAGAAGATATTACTAATTTAAAATTCTAAGCAAACCTTTATTCATAGCCCTGATTATGATGACATAGCAAACTTCAATTTTTCAGGGAATCAAAGTGTTCATTTTTAAGATAAGAAAATAACAGTCTTACTTTAAAATTTAAATTAAGTTCTATTTCTATGATTTTCAATTAAGCTTTACAACCCTATATATATTTGCCTGTGTATATAGTATTTTTAGATTATAATTAAGTTCAGGAATAGTCATATTCACTAATTAAAACCTCTTCATGTTAGATGACATCACTTATATTACAGACTTTTTTGTCAAATGGAAAATGTTAGCAAATGCTTCATTACAGAATTCACACCTCTGTTCTTGTGGTCAAACACAACAAAATTTTGCCTAGTTCTGAGTTTTCATAGACAGAATGCAGCACCTTTTGTCATGTTCTTGTATCACTTTCTGCAATTTCTCTATCTAAAACACACTAAAAGCTAACATAAAATAGGAGAGTGTTTCTTTCTGGTTCTTATTTTGTCTCCAATCTGTGTTTGAATTCATTGGGGTACTCTTTGATGAGTTGCTGTGCATTTTACAATAGTAACATCTGGAATTCTTTGATCTTGCCAAATTGGTTTTATTCTTTATAGCACTCGTTAAATAAGTAATTAAAAAAACAGAAACAGACCTTACAACCCTTAAAAAAAGTTATCCTTGAACAGTAGTAGAAGGAATTGCTCATAACTTCCTCCCTGATACTCACTGATAAAGCTTTATACAGGATTTCTCACCTCTTCTGATGAAGAAAGGTAGCTCTGCTTTCCACATTTTATAAATGGTGTCATAGCCATGTCCTAAAGGTCCATAGTTACTTCCAGCTCAGCTTTTGGAGAAACTTTGTGTTTTGAACAGGATTGTTCCTATTCTCACAAGCTGGGAGTCTCCATTCCTCTCTATTTGGAAATCCTGTTTCACCTTGGAAAAGGCCACTCCTAGAAAACATGGCAGAAGTATCCTGTTGAAAACTTGTGAACAGCAGAGCAGTAGCTGTAGTTAAGGTGCTGACTGGGTTATGAGTGTCTCTTAAGCTGCAATGTCAGCAGATTTGTCACTTGTTAGTACTGTTCATTCTCTGAATTCCTGAGGCACAGAGGAGAGCTCTTCCCATATTGATACCAGAGGCATAATCTGTAGTCAAGGAAAACACACTGAATTAGAGGCAACATCTCAAATTTTATAGGCAAGACAGAGTTATTTTAAAATATGCTCCATGGAGAGGATATGCAGTTATTCATGTAACTTACACGTTCTGAAAATTCAGAGAAGTAATTTATACCATCATGCTCTGACAATTCCCCGTCTGCTCATTATACATTCATAACTACCATCCCACTTGTGTTTTCATTTGCTCTGACCAAACATTGTCTGTTACTGTTTTCTTCAGCTCTTCAGCAATGATGGACTTTACAGCTAAGAGGAAAATTAGCAGCAGCTACAAGATCATTTAGAAAATATGTAGAAGCCATTTTTATTTCTTAACTTAGTAGCAGGAAAAGGTTTTTTCTCAATCTTCTTCCATTATTCTGGTGGCAGTTTGAAATACTTGTTCCTCTTAAACAGTTTGATCTTGGCTTGCTCAGCATCCTATGCAAAAATAAAGCTGCTCTTGACTAATTTTCCCAAGACTTAGAATAAAAACAAAATGGAAATCAGTCTATAAACTTACATTATAGTCTACAGGCTTAAGTTATAGTGCAATTGGAACTGACAGAAACATTTAAAGCCATTTCTTTAGAATAATAAAAAAAAAAAAAGGATGATACCCATCAGTAGCCAAATTTTAGTTTTTTTAAAAAAGGACAATTCTCAAAGCTTGCATGACTGCAAATTCTAATTATAATAAAACATGGGGTACTTTTACCTGGTTTTAAATGTGTCTCCTGAAACAAAAGTTGCTTCAAATTGAATACAGTACCGAAGCATGCCTGAGCAATTCCAGTAACTTATTTGGGAAAGAAATATGAGAATTATAAAGAAAACCATGGTTACTGTTCATCACCAGCATTTAGGTGGTGGTCTGTGACACTAAAAACTCTCTGAACATCTAGGAGGCTGCAAAAGAAGAAAACTATTAATGACTGCAGAGGGCAAAGGAAGCAATGTCTGAAAGCCGTGAAGAAGCTTGCTGCTATAAAGCAGAATGTACCAGACTCTGCTGATGATTATTCTACCTCATTATTTCTAGAGGGCCCCTTATAAGATCATTCTTGTATTGCAGCAGGCTTTATGCAAACAGCAAAACAGACAGAACAGCTGAAATAGATTCTCATTTAAATAGGTAGCAAAAGCAACAAATGTGATAATTTTGCCAAGTTCACAGAGCAGGCATGGGCACAGAGCAGAGCCTCTCTGACTGCTTCACAGCTGCCTTATTTGCTCCAGGCACAACATATCATCATTATTTTTAAGATTTTTATTTTGGGTCTGGGCAGGATTTTAGTTTCTTTTTTTTGTTTTCTTTTTTTTTTTAAATCTTTTTCCTCATTTGTACATCTATGCCATGACCAACATTTTTGTTGGAAGAAACATCGCCATTTCCTAGTCTGTTGAGTCATAGTAAAAGTCAGCCTGTGAGAAGCTGTCTCAACTCCATTGACTTTATTCTTCCTTACTATAAAATGGATGAAATGAAGGAACGTCAGAAGCCATGTTTAAAGCCAGGACAACATCACAAAATATCCTAGGCAGTTCTTCATTAAGAAGACAACAACTGTTGCTGCAGGTAGAAAGCGGTCTCGTGTCCTGAGAAAAGTAGCAAACAGCTTGGCTTCACCCAGTCTCTGTTGAACAGAGTTGAGCCTGCGTCAGAGCTCCTGCAGAATCTTGGCTCAGTTCATGCACAATGGTTTAATTTAAGCAGGGAAATAAAGAGACGAGAAAGGGTTCTTTTCCGCTTATTGCCAGCAGGGTTTTATTACTGGAGCATGGAGGGTGCGGTAAAAAAGACACAAAATGGCTGTCAGGGGTGTCCATTATAGTAAGTGAGGGAAGGGCAGTCGGGAGAGAGCCAATCGCTGCGGAGGATTACAATGACTGACAGGGGCGCCGGCCAGCCAGTCGGCTGTCCGCACACGGCAGAGCAACCAGTGAGCAACCAATGAGCTGTCCTTTTGGGCGGGGCCGGGCCGGCCCGTTAGCCACCCCCAGAGGCACCGCAACAAACTGCCTTGTTCTAGCACATCTCCAGCAACAATAAGCAGATCTGTCTTCAGCCATAGAGTTAATGTGAGCCAGCGTTTTCCCAAACAGTGTTTTGAACATTCATAGTACCCTTGAAGACAGGACAAAAGAGTGGTAGAAACATCACTCACACCTGGGACTTCTATGTGTTGCCTTTTATATGTGTGTCACGGAGTAACTCCTCGTTTGGAGTTATTGTCCTTCCACAATTCGTGGTTCTTATATTGTGTGAAAAAACCTGTGTAGGTGAATGCTACAGCAGCAGGACCTGCATTTCCAGCTGGAGATACAGGAGCTTGGCTAAAGGCTCAAATACCCTGAGGCTGGGGGTAGTAAGGTAGCCGTTAGTGAGTGAGGTAAAGGTAAACCCTGTAATTTTGCTGAGATGCTGGAGGAGTAGAATCTAGACTTGGAAGGGAAAAAAAGTGGGCCTGGATTAAGAATCCATAAAGGGAAGACAAACAAGAGTACAGTGAGCTGGGCAAAAGCAAGGCAGAAATGAGCAGTGACTAGGATGTGCATTCATCTGTGGCCAAAGCCAACCATCAAACCCTTCAATCTCCCCTCTCCTATAGCAAATAAATGAGAACACCCAAAACACTGTCACTTTTCCAGTTATGCTCCACTTAGGAAATGAAAAATTCTGAAAGCCGTTGTCTGATTAGCTTGGGTGGTATGGACTTCATATTTGCAGACGACCTGTGTGAGTGACATGAAAATGTCATGATGGAGCTTTGGTTTGCTCTCTTTCACCAGATGTAATGAACAATGCACGTACATACACATACACAGACTCTCTTTCGAGTGAGTCCTTTTGAATACACGTACACAAATTGTCATTGCAGTCCCCATAATTTTTATGTTAGTTTGGTAATATAGCCTGCATCGGTAAAGCAACTGCAGCATCAAGCTTTTTTTGATAAAACTGCTTGTAGGAGCTTATTCAAATTTACAAAATAATTTGAATTTTTTCTTTCACAACACCACAATTTTTCAGGTTCTTGTCAATTATGGTTTCATTTTGTGCGGTTTTTCTTTTTGGTTGGTTGATTTGTTGGTTGGTTTGTTTGAGGTTTTTTAGTATTTTGAAGTCATCAAGATATTAAAGATCAATTCTAACAGCATACATTTTGAACTGAGCCATGCCAGCTGGAGAAAATTACAAACCACTTTCATGTTGCAGCATATTTTGGATGTGACAATGTCAAAAGTGTCAGCACAGTCTGCTGATAATAATAAGCAAGTATAACAAAAGTAAATGTTGCTGTTTAAGCATATTCATTGTCCAGAGACTTGCATCCACTCATTAGAAGCTCTACAACATATCTGAAACCAGTAATTCCATCTACCTTCTCATAATTTTTCCTCATGCACCACTTCTTCTCCTTCTGATATCATTTATCACTCCCTGTTCATCTGTTGATCCATCCTAATCTTTTCCAAAATGCTGGAATGGCATTTCGAGCAGCCTGCCGTTTTCTTGTTCTTTGAAATCAGCAGTGACAAAAGTGAAACCTACTTCAAGAGTGGCAAGAACTCAAAAGTAATTACTTGCACACAAAATTAAATTAAATGTTATTTTTCATTTCAGAAGTTTAATTTCATGCTGTTTGCTGCCATTTTTTTCCGCTGATAAATGACTATAGATGAGTTTTTCACTAGTTAGCTACCTTTAATTTTAGATAGATGTTTATTGGTTAAAAGGAGAGTTAATGAAAATCTCTTTTAGAAGAAATAAAAGTCTAGCATGACACAATAGCTGATAATATTAACTGAAAATTTCTTCATAGTCAATTTAGCTGATCTGTCCAATCAGACTGCAGCAGTCCATAGTAACACAGTTTGTCTTTCAGAAGACCTAAGGCATATATGATGGTAAAGCATATTTGTTATCAATTAAGGGTGAAGATATTAAGGCAGAGGCACAGGAAGACAGGTTTCTGAGCCATGTCAGCATGAAACTTTAATTAGGAATGGAGCATAAATTAAAACCAAGGCACCTAAAAGATGAAAATTCAGCTCAGATTAAAAGCCGCAGACTGATGTTTTCTGCTATACTTAAATATCCTGTTCTCCCTTGGTGGTTGCTCTCATTATTGGAGTACAGATGGTGAAAACACATACTGTTCAAATTTACTATGTTCATTCACAAGGATGTTAGTTAAAAAAATAGTGTTAGGCTAAGCATGATAGCTCCATTTATGTACCTTTTTTTTTTTCACTTTTCAACACTAAAATAAATAAACCTGGATATACAGTTACCAAAATGTTCCCTACACTTTCTAGTGATGGAAAGCATATGACTGACCTGGTTTGCAGACACTCAAGTCCATTACAGAACAAGATAATAAAAATTACAAACTTTAAAAACACATGTAATTTCCTCACTGATTCATAATGCCCTTTCTTGAGTCATTACAGTCATTGTGTAAATATGTTGCTATAGAGTTATGAGACATGATCTTTACTTGTTCATCTCAAATTACACTTCACTAAGTCAAGCTTGTTGTCACAAGGTTCCCTAACTGAAAAGGTTCACTGATTTCACAGATACTAATAGCTACAAAAGACTTTTGTGGTCCAAGTTAACAGTAGAAGTACAATATCTTTTTATTGATCATTTAGGAGATGGATAATTGCTATATTAATAAATATTGCAGATAATATTAAATTATAGACATAAAAAGACAACCTGAAATAATAAAACATAACTATATCTGATTTTATAAAAGAAATCAGAAGAGCAACTGGACACAAAGTAAAATTACATCCCATAATATGGCAGCAATTGCAGCGATCCATACTAATGAGACAGCATACACCTTGGTTCGCAGGGATCTGAGAGCCAGCCAGCAGCAGCAGCCCCGTTTATTGTATTGTCCTTTTTTATAGTGGAAATCCAGGTATATGATTGGCTGGGTTCTACACCACCCTGTTCCAAAACATATTGTACAAGAAGGACAACAACAGGTGCTTATCTTATTGTTTTCATACCTCCCAAGGGAAAGAAGGATTTTCTCACAAGCAGCAAGCAGCAGCTTCGGGCTGCTACACCATAAGAATGCCTAAAGGACCTGAAACCAGGCTTTTCAGCTTGCACTTAGCATACCAGAGAGAGATATCCTTAAGTGCTTATCATCAGCTTTCTGCTGATGATATTTTATTAGATATTATTTATTTAGATATAAACTAAAAAATAATTGAAGGCACATGAATTTGAAACTCTCATTATAATAATCTTTTGCTAAATCTGTATTTTAGTAGGTAGCAGGCAAGTTTTCCATGCATATTACACTGTGCTGAACTTACTGCCTCGTTCTCTCCCTGGCTTGTGTGAGTGTATGTGTGCACACACATCCACATTTCCTAATCCCTTTCTTCTACCTATGCCTCAGTTTCATCTTCAGGAAACTGATAAGCTATTAATTGGAGACTGTTAACTTAATTTTTATTTCAATTATAGTTTTTTTATTTCTGCACTTAATACTGGCAGGTATTTCACACCTTTTGCCTTTCCCTTCAGAATTTTCCTCCTAAAACTGAGTAACGTGATGAGAATTCTTTCTAGAGCTTGACTACTTTTGTTTATATTTGTTCTTATCACGTGATGTCTGATTTACATATCTGCTATCTTATTTTTTGCAGTCTTTTGCCGCAATTCTGGCCAAAGATTTCAGCCGCTGCCACGGCACATCTTCTCTTTGTGAGTTCTTTTAACAGACACTTGAGATAAGACAGTAGAAATACTCCAGTTTCTTTGGTCTCAAAATGTTTACTAAGTGTTATCTATAACTTGGTGGCACAGAAAGTGCTTTGTCGTTAATGACAAGGTTCAAAATGGGGGTGAGCACCTCTCGTCCAGCTTATTTATACACCAGATTGTCCAATTAGGGAGATGTTGCGTAGGATATTTTCAATAAAAACCCAATAATCAGTTTTTCTTATCCCACATTGTGGAACTTTAGAACCAAGGGCAGAAAACACAAGTTTTTGGAGGAGAAAGGGGAAGTAACAAAGGTAAAAAAGGAAGTTCTAAAACAACACCTAAACCCTATTTTTGGACACTATTTTTACAATATTTCATAAACCAAAATGTCTACACTTCTACCTAATTCACCTAGTGACACAACCTTAACTATACAGCATTAATTTCAAAGTTATCACACTACAGGGGAAGTCTTTTCCAGGGTTTAAGATGAAATGAGGTGTATTTCTGGGAATCAAAACTTGTTAAAGCAGAAACAGTGAAATTCTCAGAATTCAGGGTTCCAACAGTCTTTGACAATTTATAAAGACTTTGTACAGGTTTGCTGATTGAAATGATAAAGGTTCAAAATACACAGGTAGTAGGGCCTGGTTTCTCATTCGATCCTTGCTATCAATGTAAAAACACTGAAATTCAATCCTGGGCCTAAGCTGAAGGGTTACAGGAACCTAATGGTGCACATCTCATTCTGAATGAGGGTTAATTTACCTGTTACATTCTCCAGACAGCCTCCAAACACAAGGGTGGTTGGTCCATCTAATCCAGTGCTATGGCCCCAGCAGTGGGAAGTAAGAGCAGCTGGTCTAAGAGGAGTGCAGAACACAGGAAAAAGACACATCACACTTTGGCAGTGTACTCATCCAGCTTTCAGCTCATGGACAAGCCAGCTGTGGTTCTTTGTGCTGATGAACACCTCGCTTCTGAGAATTTTTTCAAAGGTTCTTTTAGTATGCAAATCTTCCTGACATGCAAAACATCTTGGGAAAGTTGTTCCACAGTTTACTTATGCACAGCATGGGAACTTTTTTTTTTGTTTTAGTGGATCTCCAATATGATTGGGTTTGCTTTTCCAGTTTCAGCACTATAAAACCAGTTTGTATTAAATGCACACCAATGGTATGGTTGCCTTTATCCTAGTCAGCCATGACTCTCTCTCGTAACTCCTAAAAAAAAATTCTCCAAATTGTACTGGAATTCTGATTCACCTGGGCTACATGGCAAACCAGCTCAGTGTTGGCAAATGTATGTAAATCAATCAATTTCAGCAGAAGTGCTGACTCACAGACATTGCACATCATGTTATGTCACAATATCAGCACCATATTTTTCATTGTTTCCCACATTCTTCTGTAATGGGCAGTCTATTCACTTGGAAGTGCAAGAAAGATGACCTGCCAAATTATATTTACAATTCTTACCCCAGTTTATGGAGACCTCCACAGATTCTCCATCAGATCAGCATACTTTTTAAATACACTTCAGCTTTATCATTCAAATAACCCTGAGGACTGGTGGTTTTGATAAACTGAAGATTTGCTCTGTTTTATCTGTGACTTGTGTCCTTCCTTTCTCAGTCTCATGAACAGCAGCTGAGAGAAAAGAGATCACTGAAGCCCTTTAATTACAGAGCCGGAACTGCACTGCTTTCATACTCCCAAAATAGCAAAGCTTACATAAAAACATTAACAGCATGAAAATGCAGAATATTGGGAAGAGCTAGCACAACAATGATTCAGTAAAGGTAAACAAAAACTGCATTTAGGCAACTTTTGATGCAGACAATTCCATAGTTAACCAGAGAAACAATCCCTCTCTTCACGGTAATGTTTCCCCAAAATCAAACCTTTCGGGAACAAGCCATCTTCTTTAAAACCATGGATTATTGTTACTTGCATTGTACTAGTGCTGCTCATTGTACCAAAATAAAACATAGCTCCCATGGAAACCCAGAGCATCACAAATCTTTGCTAAGTCAGACCTCAGCAATGACAGACTAAAAGAACCCAGGCAACAACATCAACAGCTGCAAAGCATTAAGCAAAAGTACCCTCTTTATTTTTCTGCTTAGGTCAAAGTGACCTAATATGGTTCAGTGTAGTACAAGATCACATCAAACTAATGGAAATCAGGTAGTTTCTTAATGTAATGTCAATGAGCAATAGCTGAAATGAATAAAAATTTGGTATGTTTTTTATAAAATCGATAGCTAATAGATGAGTTTTCCTTCTCATCTCTGCTAAATTAACAAAATTTAACTTTGGCATATTTGAAGAGCAGATCAAAGAGGATTTGGGTGTAGAGGCACTTTACCCCATGATTAACTTTAAAGCACCAGCCTTGGCATAGTGCTAGCAGAGACAGTTCTGCTGTAGTCATTACCATTGTAAAAGGACAAGTGGAGCTCCTGGATACTGTGGTACTTAGAAATCCTATGGCACTTATTAAAAGTGTAAGAGCATTAACATCAGAGCTCCATTCAAATTCCCATTTCGATGATTATCGTTAGCTCAGTTTCGACCTTTTGCTGTTTCAGCTGGTTGTCAAATTTCTCATTTAACCTCCTAAAGACTAGCAGGACCATTACTGTTGTGATCCTGTCACTGGTCAGGTGCTGCATGCAAAAACTAGCAAAAAATTGTGCATTTTTTACCAGGAAAGGTTGGATCAGTATTTTCAGTCTCCACGTTTTGGAAGCTTCCTTTGGGATTCTCATCTGAAAAGGTAATGATTGAACATTGAGAACCTGGCTGCTGCCTCATGGTCCCTAGACCCAGCATCACTAGTGCATGTCCCTGCAGCACAGCAATGCAGCCTCCTTCTCTCCCTGTGTGCAGCTGGAGAGGGGGCAGGTAGTGTTCAGCCATTCCTCAGTGCCTAATGCATGGCTTCTTGTATCCTGTGACTCACAGAGATGCCATCTGATATCAGACACATCCATGGCATTTGACTTCAGCTGCACTCCTGCACACAGGAGTGTGTGCTGTCCCCACATGGTTATATGGCATGTCCCTGCCACTGCAACAGCACTGAGTCCACCACAGGGTGTGTTGAGTAGTATCAGTTACTTTTTAAAGACACAAAAAAAAGCATCCCAGACATCCAAGTAAATAAGAGCTCTTAATCAGCTGAATGGAGAGAAACCCTGCCCCTGTCCTGGGCTCCAAATGCAGCTGGCAGTGACTGTCACTGCCTGGACAGAGGATACAGAGTCTGGTGTGGCAGTGTGCCTGGCAGACACCACTGCATCCAAGCCCCAGGGTGCTGTCATCTGAGACCTTTCCCTCCAAGATCTGAACCCTCTCCCTTTGCTATGGTGAATTCCCATATTTCCCATGTGTCACCTGTATCTCCTACCTGAGGTTCCATATATGGTCATGCACTGGAAAGCTCTCCCCTCCACTGGTCAGTTTGTATTTTGCTACTCCCCCATTGGGTGCTCCCTGTGTTCCACTCCCTTTAAAAGACCCCTGCAGAGCTCCCACTTCCTCTTTCTCTTGGGATTCTACGGCCACCAAGTGGTTCCTTTCTTCGCTTCCCCTGGACCCTGGATTTTACAATAAACAGCTGAAATCCCTGAGAAGAGCCCTCTTTGTCCTTTGTTCTTGTCAACACAAAGAACATCAAGCATGTGTAGATCCTAGCCAAAAAGCCATCAGGAACAAGTCAGCTGCAGTAGCCAGGACTCTGAGTTTTGGAAGAGCTGCGGATCTCTGCAGCTCACACCAGCCAGGGACTAAGCTCGCATTTCGCACACTGTGAGCCTCGAGTGCCCTAGAAAAAGTGTCCTTAGTCTGGTGCTTTAATTGTCTTGCACAAGCAACTGTGAGCTGCTAAAGGTGAGATCAGCAATAACAATTCAAAGGAGTCACATCACAACCAAAATTTGCTGTTGAGGTTTTACATGCAAACACAAAAACCACAAAATAAATCATCTTTAAGATGTTATCATTTTCAATATAGAATATGCACCTAGTTGCATTTTCAGATTTTGGGTATTGCAGACTTCTGCCATCATATCAAGAAGAGAGTTTCTGTATTTTTTTGAAATGGAAGAACCTGAAGGCACTTTCCCTCATATAGAGAACTGCAATATTGAGTGTACTTCTAGGGGATAGCCTTCAAGTTGTTGCATCTCTAGTTCAAGCTGAGAGAGCTAAACTGCATCTGACTCATTGCAGATGATGAAGAAAAAAAACATTACTGCTGTATCTCAATTTCTTCAGAGATGGGCATCTGTTTCAGAGAATCAGTTAAAAAATGAGGCTTATACACTGAGAAAACAATTCTGTTCTCCTTCCCAAGGGAGCAAGGAGCCCATCTGTCTTTCCTCTCAAGATGCAGTTACTTTTTTCCAAGGAGTTTCCTTCATTCTTCAGCATCTGCTCTGTTCCTGTCCGTGGAAGAGACTTCTTGGGATTTACACTGAGGTGGGGAGCTCTGTGTTGTAAGTTCAAACACATACGGTATTCCATCCATATTTCCCCAGAAGCTGCATCCCTGATTTTCATTCTCAGATTATTAAATATTATTCCAGACCAAACAGCAAACTATCAAAGGTGTGAAGGACACATTAGCTAATTAAAGAGCTAAAATAATGTTAGCTTGATTCTGACTGGGTTGTCTTTGAGACTATCAAGCCAGTATGATTGTTCCACCTAATTGTGAAAGTTTTACTGCAAGGAATAATTCTAAGTCTCTTAATATGTTTTGATTTATACATAATGCCTTTTTTTTCTATGAGAAATGCTTTATCAAGCATGAGTTATTAGGTTTAATGGAGAAAAAAGTGGATAAACTGTACTAATCCGTAATACAGAGGAGAACAGTTCTTATATCTCACATGCACTCTATGCCTCAACCAAACTGTGAGCACCCTATGTTCACCTTACCTGGAAGGTACAATTCCACTTCTGACTACATGTCACACAAACAAGCAATCTGGCCACAGCCAGGGAACCATTCAAGTGTATTCTCATGACAGAAATATAGTGCCATAAAAGGAGCAATAGGCATTTGTGTCCTCCCTGAATGAGGTCTGGGGAGGAGCACAGAGAATTCACACATCTGATCAGAACCTAAGTCTGCATGATACTTTTAAGATACCAGCAGGACATGTGGGAGCACTGCCCAGGTCAGGGCAGGAGCCTAACTTTTGAGTATATCATAGAATCATTCAGGTTGGAAAAGACCTCTAAGGTCCTTGAGTCCCAACATTAAGCATGTCCGTAAGTGCCCCATCTGCAAGTCTCTTAAATACCCACTTCCCTGAGCGGTCTGTTCCAATGCTTAACAACCCTTTCAGTGAAGAAATTTTTCCTATATTCAATCTAACCATCCCCTGGCACAACTTGAGGCTGTTTCCTCTTGTCCTATCACTTGTTACCTGGGAGAAGAGCCTGACCCCTACCTGGCTAAAACCTCCTCTCAAGAGAGTGAGAAGGTCCCCTCTGAGCCTCCTTTTCTCCAGGCTAAACACCTCCAGGTCCCTCAGCTGCTCCTCACCGGACTTGTGTTCCCCAGCTCTGTTGCCCTTCACTGTACAGGCTCCAGCACCTTAAGGTCTTTCTTGTAATGAAAGGCCCAAAATCAAACACAAGATTCAAGCTGTCACCTCAACAGTGCTGAGTACAGGGGGACAATCACTGCCTTGGTCTTTCTGGCCACACCATTGCTGGTACAGGCCAGGATGCCACTGGCGTTCTTGGCCACCTGGGCGCTGACAGCTGTCATTTGACCAAAACTCCTCAAATAGCTATATTAGAGATATTGGAGGATTTGGTTTTAATTGCATTTGGATGTCACAGAGAAATAAGACCTGTATTCCTCTCATGATTTGATGAACATTTTAACTGGGGTATTAAAGGATAAAGGGGAGGGGAATGTTATTTTTGGGGGATCACTTTTGAAGTGGATGGCTTGAAGCCTGCTTAACATAAACAAGAAGTGTTTTCTAACAAATGTCACATGACTCATAAACCCCAGTGAATGTCTTGTGTCATGCAGTACAATAGACAGCTCACTATGGGACAAGCAGTACACCACCAAGGGAAAAAGGAAGGAATTTATTCTTTGATTGTCTGGATGTTATTTGAGCTTAAGCAGTTACACTGTGCAGAGCTCTGCCTATACTTCATACCCCACAGCACTGGATGATGAATATCAGGAATATATGAGCTACATGCTATTCCTTAATCTCTTTAAGTGAAGAATAATGAGACGAACTTGTTTTGGGAACAGCAATTTAGCTGAATTATATATATTTATGGAATTAGCTATTATATTATTTAAACACAGATACCTGTAGATGTATTAGTGAGCAAAGATTAAGTGTATAAAGGAATAATCTTTTTTACAGCTCTGCACCTCTCTGCAGTATACTTTTGGATACAGCTTTGGTAATTAAAAACTTTATGAGCAGTTCATTGTAGGATAGTAAAAATGTGTTAAAATCCATTAGCACAGATTGAATATATTCATGAAATGCTTCTTTGGTACAATAATGAAATTCAATTCAGTTTTTTCCCCTCCTTTTGGTAAGAAATTATTCCATTGGAAAGACAGAATAGATAGATTAAATTGTGAATAAAATGCCGTATAAATGAAAACAGTTATTTTAAACCAAGTCATACAAGCTTTTTATTTATGCAGCAACTTTCATCTAGTAGAAAAGTCTGTGCCATTCTTAACTCTTAGGGAAAAATCCCTGTAACATAGCAGATGTGAGCTAGATAAACTTTCACTCCCACAGAAGTTGCTGGGAAGCAGCTATTGTGAATCCTACTACTACTAAAAATTGTAATATTGGGAAATAAAGAATCTACACAATAGAATTAAATGACTTTTTTTTACATCGTTCATTTCTTTCATTGTTTATTTTATGTGCATTTTATAAGGTAGATTCCTTTTTACTTGCTCATGAACAGGCCAGAACACACTGATAGAAAAGTGTTCCTGGGAGAGCAATTGCTAAAAGCAAAATATGGTGGTTCCTAACAGCAACACACAGAAATACACCCCTAGAAAGGAGGGAAGGCCATTGTAATGCATTCATTGTTACTTGTACTCTGAGTCTTTGGAAAATTTTCTCGGATTTTAATGAGTAGCCACAGTCCTGTTAGAATCAGTATCAATTACTGCATACATCAGAACCAAAAGATACATAAAATTAAGCTATGAAAGTCAATTACAAAATCCTAAATGTCAACCGCTTTGTTTTCCTCAGAACTCAGGCTCATGTGTGCAGAATTTATGCTGACAAGTTTCTTTGCAAACCTTTCCCTGCAACCTGCAATGCCATATTTGTTTTTCATTATATGTTACATACCCATTAATATGAAAATCGGAAGCTCAAAGGTCAAATGATATATCACAGCAATTTGGTATGAGGTATTTGAAACCAAATGAGCACATACCAACAACACTACCATAAATATGTTATTATTAAGGTCAAGTATAATTGATATGAAATCCAAGTGAATAAAAAAGTAGTTGCCTTCCTCTCTATTGAGGATGTAGTTTTTCTTTTTTAAATAACACTAATAAATAAGTAATTTTTCATCCTAGACTCCTCTTTGTCTCCAAATTATTTCTGAGGGAATCCACAGCTTCACATAGATTTGTAGCTACATTAATGTGTAGCCTTCCTTCCCAGTGTTTCTGAAGGGTTTCTTCTTTGGATGTCTTTCCCAGTTGAAGCAGATCATCTGTTTGGCTATAGTTTGTGCTGTCTAGATCAGACATTAAACAGAAAGAAGATTTAAAGCCAGGGGTTCCCAGTTGCTTACTGCTGTTTGGTGGATATCTGCAGATTAACATGGATAAGAATTGTTAACAAGATGAACACTTTGGAGAAATCCCCAGAAGTGATACAGCTGCATTAATAATCATAAGGAAACAGTTGTGCATAGAAATATAGAATTAATTTTCATTTTAGGCTTCAGAACACAGTGTAGCTATGTTCTGCATAGCTATTTCTGTACATCGCTATTCTGTTTCTGGTTAGCAGCTTGGAGAATAACACAGGAGACAGAACACACAGTTTTTCATCACAACTCAGAAAGCTTCCTTGTGTCAATTTGTACAACGTATTCTCCATGTAATAAGCTTTCCATGTATTATGAAAATACTAATTGAAAATATATTTGGAAATAAAAAGATAAAAACTCAATTCTTCCCTGTATTACATCATTGTTGAAGTCAAGCAGTTGCATATAAAAATACACAGGCTCAAACATCACCCGAACTGCTTCCAGCAGCATCTTACTTCTGTGTCAAAAGCCAAGATTTAATTAAATTAATTAACTTTTCTAAAAGAAATAAACAGTAGATGTCGTATTGCTTAGTCTAATATATATGAATCCAAAAGTAAGATGCCCCTTTGCTTTGTTTCAAGAGACTCACAAAACGTTACTTGTTGCCCAAAATATAAGAAATACATAAATAATTTTTTTATTTTGGATAAAATCATACTTATTTCCAATTTAAAAGGCAGAATTAGCCCACTGAATTCTGAAGTCTCAGCAGGAATACCGAGATACTTCAGAACAGATAAAATTAAATTTGCTGTAAGAGAGTTGTCAAAAGTGAATAGGGCTGTGCAACTGAGAAATCTAAGCTTTTCATTATTAAAAATATGCATTATAGATCTTCCTTTTTTTGTATGGCAGGCTATTCATGAATCAATATTTGCTATTCATGAGAATCTGCTGAATACACAGAACAAACAATTCATTAGTTCCGTAAATTCAGTGTGTTCATTCTTTGCTATTAGAATTTTTGGTTGCCCAAAAGCCTTTTTTCTTTTTTTTTTTTGGTTGATGATATATTTGTCAAAAAGATAAGTCATGCAGTTCCAGTAGGAGCCTCTGGTGGCTAAACATCAGACTAAAATTGAATTTAGAAAGATTACCTCTTGGTTTTTAGCCTGCTGACAGAGAACATTGGGGATGTGTGGAATAAATTTAGAAGTTTTGAAAGGTAACCAAGGAGAAAAGCAAATCTACTTCTTTGTAATTTTAAATTTGTCATTATAAACTTGTTATGGATTCAAACATTTTGTTTTATTTTATAAGGGAAGAAAACCTATGGTCAAACATATTGCAACCTAATATAAAATCAACAAAAAAATTTATACTTTACTTAATTCACAGAAATATTTCAAAATATGTTTAAATATTTAATTCATTTTGCTAGTTTAATTTTGACTCACTAATAGCTACAACATATTTTAACTTATTTTAACATTTTTTAGAAATTACTGCTTGCATGCCTATTATGTTTAAAATACATTTTCGAGATATTCTAATTTCTTCAAATGAAAATTTCTTCTTTTAGAAGGCTTTTCCCTTTGCATTGTGTCTAAACCTGATGCTTAGAATAATTTCCTGGCATAAGTTGATAACTTTTATTTGTTCCTTTACAAAAGCAGTCACTCATGTGAATAATGGCAATAAAAGGTACTATAGTAAGTAACTGCTGTTAAGCATTCTGAAAAGTTTTTATTAAAAATATGTTTATTGTATTGTGTGAACAAAAGAGAAGTATGCAAGGATCAGTGAGATACTAAATGTAGTTAATATACCAGTGGAAAAGTATTACACATACGAGTGAATTTCACAGTGGTAACCTAACTTTTGCCCCATATTTTCTTCCAAGGTTTCAACAATAATAAATTTGATTAAAGGTACCTAAACAAATTCACATTGTTAAGAATAGATTGAAATGTTACAGATTACCAGGCACTGGATTTCTGCACTTAGGCATTTTTATTGATAAGACAATGGGAAGCTGACTTAGCAAGTGTTGATTTAGTAACATGTTTCTGCAGAAGAAAAGCTATCACTTCTTCTGAAAAACGCCATAAATTATAAGAATATAACTTGCAATACTTAATGAAAATAGACATCTCTATAGAGGTGGACAGCATGCTTTTGTATCCTAAAATCCACAGTCAAGGCTGTACCCTAATCAAGGAGGAATGGAAAAGGGCAAGATGAATACAAGACAAGGTATGGAGCATTGCAGGAATAGGTTCTGGCTCTGTAAGACATCTCTTAAGATAGAACTGAATTAAATAGGGCCTTCAAGAAATCTCTTACTGATCTTGATAACCAAGCTAATATTTGCAATTAAAACCTTAGATATGGAAATAAAGGGTTGAATGCAGAGTGTTGATAAAGCTGTTCAGCAGCTGAGACCAGAAGCCTCTGATTATGCGTGGGAAAACTTCCATACTCCTGTACATGGCTTAATCTTCTGTACAAGGCCTTAAAAGTCATGAAACTTCAGCTGGTACAATCAGGGGTCTTTTTTGTGTATTTCTTCAGCCTTCAGATCTATTAACTCACAAAATGTACATGCTTTTGTGAAGACCTACATCTTTGAACAGATTAAAGATCAATTCTGGCCCAATCAAATATTAAAAAGAAAACAATTTCAAAAGTTCATATTTAGCATCTTTTAAAAAAATCTGAGACTGCCATGTCTCTGCCATTTTTATTTTCTGAAATGGATTTTCAAGAGTGTTAAACACCTAAGTGCAGTAATATTTTTGAAACAATTGTTAAGCCCAATGATCTTTCCCAGCATAACACACAGAACCTTGGTGAGATGCATGAGAGAATTCTTTTTTTTCTTCCTCCTACTTCCTTTTATGTCTCCAAAGCAAATCTTCCATGAGATTATTGTGAATATTTAGGTATGGAGTTTCATAGTCACACCTCATATGAAATGAAAATAAGTATGGTCTGTTGTTATTATGCTGCCAAATCAGTTCTGCTACGCACAGTAGAAGGGACAAGCATGAACACCATGTTCTGCAGTAAGAAGTACTGGAGCAGAATAAGCTTACCAACATAAAAATAGCATTTTAGGATGTATAACCAGCTGTTGTTTTAAGAACTATCAAAACAACACATACAGTGGAGAAAGTGGTCTATTAATGTCCAACTCCAACCTTAGCAGACACGTTTAAAATATGTCTTTAGTATTTATTGCTCTCCTCAGTAGGCATGGCTGTTTTACTGTGTAACTCTGCTTTCTACTGAAGTAGTTAATGTGCCACAGCAAAGGTAAGAAGTGTGTCCTAGAAGCTAAAAGGCTGCATTTTGCAATAAGTTACAGAGATTTCATTTCTCAATGCTGTTATCAAATGTGTCATTGGGGCGGGACAAATACAAGTACAGTCGGTTCTGTGTAATGGTCCAGACTTTCCCTGGTTGTCACCAGTGGGTTTTCTTTCTTTTAACAGAACAAACTTCTTTAATATCAGGCTGGCTTTCTTACAGCAGCATTTTTTCCCTAGAGGAAGTACTGTGTAGCTGAGCTTGGTGTGGTTAAAATGTGTCTGCTGCCAGCACTCCAGGAAAAAGACAGTCACGGGGGTACACTTGAGCTGTGTGCCCTCTGCACCTGTCCAAGCAGTCTTCAGTGGAGTGGCTGCTGATGTTCCTTATACTCACAGCTCCTTGCTCAGAAAGGGATAAAAGAACTTTTCTTCTCGTACTTTTTCTGTGTGTGTTGGTTACCTGATTTTGACCGTGGTTTCATTTCAACCCTTCAGTGCCCTGTACATCCAGAAGGCTTGTCCTGGCACTCTCTGTCCCTCTGTTTTTTGTTCCAGACTTTTCAGAGGTCCCACAATTCCCCTGCCTTTTCAGCAATATGAATTTGTATCTCCTTCCTTTTAGTGCTGATGTGAGATGTGTCATCTGTCCTCATAATTTCTTGAAGTAATGCCAGGATACCAATATCTTAGCAGCAGTAGCAAGTAATTTGTCTTCACCAAAAGCGCTGGTAAGATAGGGAGAAGAGCAATAGCACAGAAAATGGATAAATTACGGTTAAAAGTTTAGGCTTAGGACTGAGATGGAAAAAAGAATTATGCTGATTATTTGGAAATCTGCCTAAATTGTTTAAAACTGTGTCAAATTATTCCTAACCAACTTCAAAAAAAGCTTATAATCTCACTGACCTTATTTTACCAGTGAAATTTGTTGTAGGTTTGATTTGAACCCCTAAAATACCTGCACAAATACCCCTGAAACATCAGGAAACAAAATTGTCCCACAACATTTAAATTTTTTATCCTCTCTATAGCAAACTTTGAGTAAATAGAAATAAATAAAAACAATAAAGTCAAATCTTATTCCTGCAGCAAGCAAATTTCACAATGCTACTTCTGTATGATGTGGTGAAACTTTATCCTTTCCTTTTGCAGAAATTACTTGCTAGAACACACTCTTTGATGAGAGTAGAGGATCTTTTGGGAAATAAAAACCACTCTGCCTCTCATAAATTTTGCAAATTGTTTTCAAATAGAAAAAAAATTAAATTATTGAAATACAGACTTTGAAAATAAATAGCATACATACAAGTCACATTTGGAGGTTCCTTTTTAAAGCAAACATTGATTTGCTCATTACAAGTAGTAAATTATGCAAAACTGCCTACATAACACTGTAAGTTACCTAATTTATAAATCCTTCCAATTTTACTGTACTATGACAAGATAATGCTAACCAAGCCTTTGCCACTCTAGTAGTAGAAACTGAACATCAGACAAGGGTATCCTTGCAGTATACTGTATCCTTGAAACCTTCCTTTTAAGGAGGCATTATTCCTTTCTCCAAGCATCTAGTTAAGCAGCTGCATGCAAACCTTGAATCAATTTTTATAACAAAGGTGAAAATGTAGAAAAAGGAATTTAAAGTAAGCAGTCAATAAGAGGTAAGAGCGACCTTGAAGTGAAATAAAAAGCCAAAAGGATGTTAGAACTTCAAAACAAAATCAGACGTCCTCTTCAATGTGTAAGTGAAAAGGATATTTGATCCTTTCTCCATCCTTGAAGTGCCATGGCTGAAAGTAATGCTTTGCACTGTAATGCTTCATAAGTTCAAAGTGCTGGGTAAATATTAGGTAATGAAATCGCACAGTATCTCTGCATTATCTACATGTTTTTTTGCCCAAGGACACATTCCAAAACATGTATGGCAGTGGAACCTTTTTCAAGCGCATGACCATTTCTTTCACCTTAGTGATTTTTAACCTACTTCAAGCACATACCAAGAATGCCTTAACTGCCAATAAACCACACATAGCAGAAATAAATGTTTTTTATTGAAAGTATAATACAAGATTTAAAACTATATTTGCAAAAATGTGGGAGGTTTTGATCCACCAAAAAAAGCATTATTTTCTTACTTCACATGCAACACATGCAAAATCAGAAACATAAGGTGATAAATCAGATGCATTGTTTTTGTAATGCTACTGACATGCAAATATTCCACATGAATTTGCAGAGCAATGTGCCCAGCTCTAGTTCACAGAGAAAACTACACACAGGTGAGTCTAAATATATCAGCCTAAGTTGATTTGGTTGCATAGAGTGTGAACTCATGTGTGAAACTGGATAGACACATGCCTAAAATCACAGTTCCAAACTCTTCAAGAAGCAGCTCAGGATACTGTCCAGGTCTGCAAAGTTTCCTTGTATAGTTCAGTGAACTTGGTTTTTCTCACAAACTTAAAGCCAGGGAAGTAGGCCTGAATAATAAGTTCGCTTTGCAGAACTAAGGCATGGCTAATCCTGAGAAAGACTACAAAAATTATTTTTCTCTTTCTTAATCCCTATTATATGAATATTTCAGATGTTCAAATATAACTATATTGAAAAGAACTGCTGCATTTGCTGTATTTGTCATACAATGATATCTTAACTTATGTGCCTAACACATGGCCTCAGGCTTTATTAGGCAAAGATATAGGCATTTGTGGGCTATGAGAGTGCAGGTTAGTTCCTCATGTGAAAGCATTGCAGCATCAGCTTTGTCCCTGTCTCATCTGAGTTTCTTTTACAGAGAAGATTTTCTATAGTGTTAAACCACATGATTTCCTGTGATGAATCACAAGGTAGTCACTACTCTTGTGGCCACTCACTGGAGAGGGAGCAAGGACTGAACTGATGCATCAATAAAACCAGACCTTGCCCCACTCAAGTAGCTTGCAAGTGCCAGGGTTAAGGCAGGTGAGTACAATAACACAGCTCCTGACAGCAGTCAGATGGTCATGGCTTGGTGTGCATAGCATTGTCTTGGGATAGAAACACATCTGCAGACTTACAGTTCTTTATGTGTGACATAAAAATGAGAATGAAGCATGGCCAAACTACCTGTAGGCCTCCTGCAGTACCCTGGGAGAGGGCTGAAGATTCCCTGGACAGGTGGGAACTTAGGTGGCTATTCGGACCCTAATCATCCATGTGGCCAGGGATGGAGGCTGACAAAAGGCCACTTCCTCACTCTAGGGAAACGCTTACACTGCCTTGTACCCTCACAGTGTCATTCCAGTGGCAGAAACAGTAAATCCCAGCCATGGGTGTGGATGTGTTCCTGTGTGTGAGGTTGTGCATATGAGTACACGAGAGAGAAAGAGAGACACACATTTTTTATATACATATATATACACACATACACACACACTTAAAAACTATAATTCAGTGCTAACAGATACCCGGCAATTGACTGAAGTACTCTGGAGCATGCTAGATGCAAAAATTCTCCTTTTAAAACTAGGGAAGAGAAACTGTTGTGGGATTTTCTGAGAGAAACATCATTAAAGGCTAATAGGAAGTTAGACCTGCAAACCTCAAAGAGAAAAGAAATTGGAATTTCAGCATTGAGAATAGTCAAGAGAGAAGAAAGTAGACTGAAAAAATAGAAGAAATATAAAACATTCAGTCTTTTCTCAGTATTCATCTAAGCTACTGCATACAAAGCATGTGGAATGTAGGTCAGAATTCCTCAACATGTAGAACTGTTATTTTCTTCTTAGCACTTTTTTGTTACTCTCTTTGTTTCATTTTCCTTGTGTTTCATCTGATTTTTTTTCCAAGACTCTTAAAGGATGTCACTGCATATTTTGGTGGGTTGCTCTTGGCTGAATGCCAGTTGCCCACCAAAGCTGCTCTGTCACTCCCCTCTTCAGCTGGACAGGGGAGGGAAAATGCTCCAAAAGACTTGTGGGTAGAGATAAGGACAAGGAGAGATCACTCACCAGTTGCCATCACAGGCAAAACAGGCTCAACTCAAGGAAATTAATTAAATTTATTAGCAATCAAGTCAGAGTAGGATAATGAGAAATAAAATGAAGTCTTAAAAACATCTTCCCCACACTGTTGTCATCTCCCTGGACTCAACTTCACTCCTGAATTCTCTACTTCTTTGTCCTCAGCAGTGCAAAGGGATGGGAAATGGGGGCTGTGGTAAGTTCATCACACGTGATCTCTGCTGCTCCTTCCTCCTCAGAGGAAGGACTCTTCACACTCTTTCTCTGCTCCAGCATGGGGTGCCTCCCACAGGAGACAGTCCTCCACTGACTTCTCCAACATGACTCCTTCCTGTGGACTGCAGTTCCTCACTAACTGCTCCAGTGTGGGTCCCTTCCACAGGGTGCAGTCCTCCAGGAACAAACTGCTCCAGCATGGGTCCCCTATGGGATCACAAGTCCTGCCAGTAACCTGCTCCAGTGTGGGCTCCCCTCTCCACACGGCCACAGCTCCTGCGAGCAAAACTGCCTCACCATGGGCTTCTCATGGGGTCACATCCTCCTTCAAGCACCCACCCACTCCAGCGTGGGCTCCTGCATAGCCTGCAGGTGGATCTCTGCTCCCCCGTGGACGCCCACGGGCTGCAGGGCACAGCTGCCTCTCCATGGGCTGCACCAGGGGCTGCAGAGGAATCTTTGCTCTGGTGCCTGGAGCACCTCCTGTCCCTCCTTCTGCACTGAGCTGGGTGTCTGCAGGGTTATTGCTCTTGCATGTTCTTCTCTCTCCTGCTGCAATCGAGCAAGGGTTTTTCACCCTTTTTAAACATATTACCCCAGAGTTGTTCCCACCATCTCTGACGGGCTTGGCCTTGGCCAGCATCAGGTCTGTCTTGGAGCTGGCTGGTATTGGCCTTTTTGGAGACAGAAAGCTTCTGGGAACTTCTTAGGGAATCCATTTCAGTAGCAACCCTGCCATCAAAACTTTGTAATGCAAACCCAACACGCATATAGACAAAAGTTATCAGTTACCTTTCTGATGGAAACAGGCCTTTTCTAAAGAAATAGAAGTATATAATATTTATAGTAGATACTGATCCATAATTATCTATACATCTATATTTATACATCTATAAATATGTTATAATTATTACTTATATATTTAAAGTACATAGCATATTTATAATGAAATATAATTATACATTTTATAAATAAAAATATTTATAAGTCTTGAAAATCTGTAACACAAAAGGATGTTTCTGGGAGGAGGAGAACAGGCATGTAATAGTGAAATAAAACATTAATTAAACTTTCTAATGCAGTAAAATGAGGACCAAATCTAAAGTTGAAAAAAATCAGCATCTCCACTTTCAGAAGAGTTTTACTTACTAATAACATTTGAAGGCCTGTGTCATGAACTCTATGTTAGACCGCCACAAACTTTCTGAGCTTTGCTCTTTACTGAAGGTTCAAACTGTCCTCAAAATAAAAATTTGTTTTGGCAAGGTTTACATATTAATAGGACTTCTGTTAACTACCTGAGGGTGGACTTTTTGAGTCTTTTCAAAGCTGGCCATATTTACCATCACCTTTGGACCATGTGCCACTCTGAGCTGCTGCACACATGCATCTCCCTGATGCTTCTGCAGAATGCAAATGACTTCTGCTGGTTACCATGGGGACTTGAGCAAGGACCATGAGATGCATAGCAACAATGCTCCTATTTTTGCCATTTTTGCTCTCATGACAAGGAAAGAGGAACTACGACACACACTAGAGTTTTTCCTTTCTGTTTATCTTTTTTTTTTAATATGCACTCATACACAAAACCTGTGCTATATTTTAGCTAACACATAACAGATACAGGTTGGATCTTTATATTTTCAGCTCCCTAAAGGAATAAGAGGAAACTATTACAAGAACTATTATACTTGCAAAATTTTAACTTCTTCAACAATCTTGAGGCAGTAAAAGATATTTAAATTATGACACTTCTTAACAAAAGCAAGACAAAACCAAACTTTTGATAAAATCAAATGTGCATAAATGCATATCTTGAAAGAGAGAGATCTAGTCTTTAAAAGAACAAGAACTAGTCTACAGTAGAGTTGTATAAATTGGACAAACACCCATGAATGGAGGAAGGGTTGTGGTTTTGATTTGGGTAGTAGCTGTTAGCTTAATATTTTGAAAGAAAACTTACCAATATGCTCCCCAGATTCTGTTTCTCATTCCTTCCCTCCCCCATTTATTAAAGTTACTCCTGTCCCTATAAGGTCTTTTCTATATCAGTAGTAATACATTTAAGCTTTGCTAAAATGACAGTTTTCTGGGGAGAAAAGTAATTGAGTAACAAGACAGAAATCAATGTTGCTTAGTCATATGCTATTTCTCCATTCTTTTATATAATTAGTATGGAAACTTTGATTTTATTAGATATCATTTTAATAGGTAGATCTAATTATGTCCTCAAAGCATAAAGATGATGAAGACTTAAGCTCTGCTGGTGTCACAATTCAAGCTGTCAGGCTGCCACAGCTTGTTATGTTCTTGGTTCCTCCTCCGCTGAATCCTTTGATGAACAAATGCTCTGTCATTTTTCTATTTTGGTGCCACTATTCAGCTGGTAACGTTTTACAAAAACATTTCATTCTCCAAAGACTATATTGTTCTAAAAGTCTTTCAGACACAAAACGCAATAAATAACTAATGAGGTCAACAAGAAGACATGGCAACTTGTGACTGCCTACATGGTGACATCCACATGGAAATACCCTGACTTGTGATTTCTAGGGCTGCAAGGGTTGGTTTAGCAAAAGCAACAATCCTCTCTTGTGCTTGGAGAATTGAACAGAAGAAACAGCAGATACCTGAGGCACAGACTCACAATCTCCTGTGAAGGAGTGCTGGGGAAATATCCCCAGAATACAGCCCTTTGGATATCATCCTCTCTCATGTATGATGGGGCAGGGCCCTGGTCCCAGCAGATGGGTACCACAGGGCAAGAGACTGAGGTTTGCAGAGATTTGGTGTAGCAGTGCACTTGGCAGAAGCTGCTGCTTTTGAGCTTCAGGTTTGGTGGGAAGAAAGCCAAGCCAAGCCCTCAGCCTTCTTCCTCCAATATCTGAACCCCCTACCTGAGCTGTGGTGAAGTTCCATATTTCTCTTGTGTTACCTGTACCCATATCTTAGATTCCATATATGGCTATGCCCTGGAAAGCTCCCCTCCACTGGTCATTTTGAACTAGGCAGTTTCCCATTGGGTGTTTCCTGGTCCCACCTTCCTTTAAAAGAGCCCTGCAGGGCTTCCCAGTGCTCTTTCTTCTGGATTACTCTAGCCACTTGGATATCTCTGGACTCACTTCCTGGACCCTCAGAATGCAACACTGGACATAATAAATCGGCTGTTATCCCAGGGAAGAGCCCTCTGTGTAGCCTTTTATTCTTGTCGGCGTTAGTACACCACGCTTGGGGAAACTCTCATCCTAGAGGAGCCAGCAGAAAGAGGTTATCTGCGTTAGCTAGAACTCTGTCCTTTGGGAGAGTTGTAAAACCATTGCAATTCATCCTGGCAGGGATTTGCTCACATAAAGGCGCTGTCACTACCTCAAGAGCATCCGGGTTAAGTGCCTTTAATGTGGCACGTATAAGGGGCAGCAGAGAACAGTGTGGATAAATCAAGCCAGAGTGAGTGTGAATTTTTTTCTCTCATAATGTTTGATTAATACTCAGCACCAGGAAGATACTGTAGTAGTCCTGCTGGAGAAGCTATTTCTAATTATTTATTATGGCCCATCTAGAGCTATGGACATTGAATAGGTCCAGAAGTAATCATAGCTTTGTATTGACTGTGCCAAATTTTAGGATTATATCAATCTTCCACCACAATCTTCCACCACCCATCCCTGTCCCTCCCTTTCCACCTTCAGCAGGCATCCAGGAGGTCCCTTGCCAGCAAGTGGCTGGTGGAAATTTCCAAGGCCAACTAAAGAAGACATTAGCTGTGCAGACCCTAAGAAACCAACAGCTTTCAGCTTCTCAAGTGAACTTCTCCAATTAAAATGCTTTCTTTCCCCATGCTCTTGGTCTTTATCTCACTGTCCTTCTATGTGGGAGATTAATTTCTGGAAGTGGAATCCAGATGAAAATCTGCAATTATCCAGGGGGATAGGGTCAAACAGCAAATGGAACAATGGAAATTAATCTGATACTCTTGGACAATGCATTTGATTGCAATTCTATGAATGCCAGTAAACTATGCATACATGGCAGATTTCCCACCTATTTATTTAAATAAGAGCTACATTTTTGATATCCCATAGAGGATCATAAATATTCAAGGACCTAAATTTTCATTAGTACACTAGGAAGTAAATTTTCAAAGAGATGCATAGGGATTTAACTGCATGAGTCCCATTAATGTCACTACTTTGAAAATTTACTTCCCATGAACTTCTAGAAGATATGGAAAAAATGAAAAAGACTCTCATAATTTTAAGAAGAATACAGGAAAAAGCTTGTCATCACTTTGGCACTCTGGTACTTTAATCGGTAAAGAATAATTTAAATCATATTCAAAAGTAAGCTCCATTTTAGGCACAAACACAGATGGTGACATTCCATCAAGAGTTTCTGCTGCACATTATTAGAGAATGTACTAACAGGCCTTTTACTTTCCTGTAAATATTAGCAGTAGGCCAATCCTGCATGACTTCTGGGAGGAGTTTAATGGGAGCTCTTGGTCATGAAATTAGCAGACTCTCTATTTAGGATCTGAAATTTAAAACTCTGAAGGGGGAATTTATTTTTTTTTAAATCTTTTGAGAGCTCTGTTCCTCTTGGGCAAGTTATTAAGTTACATTAATGTAACTAGAAAATTCTGTCTTTTTCACATGAAAAAAGAATTAGTATTTTATGAGTGGCAGAATTTTAATTCAATTAATAGCAACATTTTTGCTATGTATAGCATTACCAAAATGCTTTCTCTGAAATATATTTAAAACAAACTTTAAGTTCATGCTGCATTTTTCTATTGTGTGAATAATAGAACATATGAGAGCAATCAGAGTATGGTTAAACGTGTATAGTTTTTCTTAAAGAATGCATCAGAGATCGTGGAAATTCCTGCATCAGCAGTAATTTTGTATTTCAGCTGGGAGAAACAAGAAAAACCATTGGACAAGCCCTTATATTGAGGTTACAAACTTTCAGACTCAAGAGATTAAGAGGGGACTGTGTTCACCAACTTATGCTTTGTGCGCATCACTAGAGGAAAGACCCAAGGTGAATGGACATTCCAGGTCTGATTTGAGTGCATGGACATGTGTGAAACTTGAAATTCACAACTGCTGGTTCAGTTGAGCATAGGTTCTTGTAGATAAAAAGAGCAAATAAAGGTGATGTTTCTAACAGAGTTGTTTCTCTGCATGAGTGTCTGCTGCAGAGAATGAGTGGATTACAGCTTGCTTTGCCTGTCAATGAGGATGATGAGCTGTGATAATTGAGCTACCATAAGAAAAGATGCTGAAAGAAACTGATAATTGAAAAGCTTCAAGTCAACAGGCCTAAATGATAGACATCGTAGAATTCAAAATCTTGACGTGGCAGAGCAGCTAACAAAGTGCACAGGCTTTAATTAAAAATGCCTACTATATCAGTAACTTAGAGGGTGGCAAATTTTATATCTCTAATTAAAAAGGATTCATAAGTGATCCAAGAAGCTACAGATGAATAAACATTGCATCTATATCAGGAAAGTAAAACAATAAACACCTGAAAGACCAGGATGTGATAAAGCCTAGCCTGCTGAATTTTCTGAAGAGTCTCACTGATATGCCAAAATTCAGTGAATGTCTCCAAAGCAATAGATAGCAGGCAGTTTATTCAGTCTTCTGACAAGGTCTTGTGCAGGAAATTAGTAAGGAAAGTAAATATTTGTGAACTAAAGTATTACTGTGAATCAAAACTGTGTAAGAGACAGAAGAGAAAGGCTAGAATTAAACTGACAATTTTTGCAGGGGAAAACACAAAGTGTCTGAAAATCTCATGGTGAAACTAAGGTTTTCTGGCATAGTCATGCTTTGACCTAGGAAACTAAACAGGCTACAGAATTTATGTAGGTTATGGAAGTGCAGAGAGGACTGTGACGAACTTCAGGGAGACCAGACATTGAGCCCACAGAAACAGAAACTATCCTTATGTTCAGTACTCTTGAAGCACAGAAAATATTCACCTGGGGAAAAAAAAATTTAGATTCCTTCTATATTTCAAACAATATTAAGTAATTTGCCTCCTACTTCAGGAGGAAGAATGCAAACGCAACGAAAATGAGAGATGGCATATTATAAATGGATAAGTGGAAATATCTGCTCAGAGTATTTTTCAGTAGACTATAGAAGTCATTGCTGCAACAAATCAAGGCTGAGAATTTAAAGAGATTCTGACTTGTGTTTTATGAAAACAAGAAAATATTTCTCATACAGAATTATAATGACTAATTCTAAGAACAGGGAAGCAAAAGGTTGCAAGGGATTTAACCTTGTGTTGGCTCGCACTTGTCTTTAGACTCGTAAATCTGCCAGTAGTTGGGTTTTACATTCTTCACAGTGGTAACTATGAAGAACTATGGTAACAGCAAACAGGCTGCTGTTTCTTCATCTAAAAAATACCTTTTGCAATCTAATTTTTTTTCAGCTTCTCTTCTGGTTCCTCAGATTCATATGTTCAAATTGTAGAAGAGCAAGAGTCAAAGTCAAAAGAGTTCAGAGACTTAAGGGAGATCTTAAATTTTTTTGCTTTTTTTCCCTTTTTAACTGAAGGACATTCAGCACTTGCTATCATCAATGCCACCACAACTGAGAAACAGAAAGTGGAGACTGGAAGGAAGATTAATTTTAAATTCTATTGCTGAAGCAATAGAAATATTACCAAAGGATAATAATAAAATATTGTAAGGCAGGAACCAGTGCCCAGTGAAAGCAGGGATATTTAAATATGGGACAGTGAAAGTGCAAATTACGACAGGGAAGGACCCAAGACTTGGCATAATGTATAATTAAAAATTTCCCAAGTAGTTATATAATTTGGGAGAAGAAGGTGACACTGGGGATGGATAGAAATACAGCCATGAGAAACCAAGTCTTTTAATAATAGTTTGTTCTCACATGTCTTTCAAACCTTGATTTATTTTATTTTCATGTGCCTGCTTGACACCTGAAATCTCCTCTTCCACCCTGCTCCTTCTATTTGGAGGTTGTGACAAGTGTGGAAGGTTCTTCAATTAGAGAAAAAACAAGCTACAAACCTGTGCCTGTTTTTCTCCCTCACAGAGTGACTATCACGTTTCAGGAACCCAAAACTGGGGAAGAAGAGAAAAATCAGAAGATGTTTTAAATGTATGCAGAGAGAATCAGAACTGCCCTAGACAAGCAAAGGAAAATTTCCTAACATTAATCTACACAGCAAAGATTATTTTGCCAGTTTAGTTTTAAGTGCAAAATCCTTCATACACCTCCAGAGAGGCTCTTTACTGGCAGAAGAGTAATATAAAGATTCTAATGTGTCAAATCAAAATGTCACTCCCCTCCCCCTTATATAGATTCATCTCTCTCTCTCTCTTTGTCTGCCTCCCTCTGCACGCTCCAAGTTTAATCTGCAGTTTGACTTCAAATGCAATAATTCACTAGCTCTAGGCATGTGCTTAAAGGACTATGCATAATTGTAATTCTGAAGAGATTAATACCTTATATTGATCTCCTATTGCTTCATCTATCTTGACAGCATGTAGTAATTTTTAAGAAAAGGAAAAGTGATTTGTTTTCAAAAGGGTCCTGGTTTATTGCCTATTCATACAGTTGTTAGAACTGCTGTGTTCTTCTAAAATCGGTGTGGTAGAGCATGCAGAGTAAATATGTGTTTAGATTTATTGGTTACGGTTGAGAGCATATGGAAAAAGCTATAGTCTAGAACGAAAGTCTGCAGAAGTGTCTGTTGATTTGAATAAACATGCTTTATCTCTTAAAAATAGTCCTTCCTGTGCACATGCGTTTTTTGTCCCAGTTCAATGGCTACATTTGACAGGCAATATGGATGTGGTCATCTATCTGGCCACTAGATTATTTTTTTTTCTTTAAATAAGTTCTTTAATTGGAAATGCAACACTAATGTGATAAACAGGCTTCATGATACTCTTCAGGGTGTAAAGAAAGAGTTTAGCTAAAAAAATTAGGGACACCTGAAGATACTTACATGTGTTTGGTTTAAATATGTCAAAAAAATAGACATTACAATGTGAAAGTAGGAACTATACAAACCATTAAGAGAAGCACTTTTTAAAAGCACTGCCTTGATTCTGTGAAATGCTGAATACTTGCAACTCCTGTTTATTTAAATGACAACTTATGAGGCTCCTTGCAGGGTATCTAAGTCTTTACCACATTAAAAAAATGGCTCTGTAGTTGCATAGCCTATCTATGCTGCTTTTGTAAAATTCTTTATCTCAGCCTAAAGAAAGACATCTTTAAAAGCACAAACATACACAACATAGATTTAAAGTTTGATATTGATTATACCAGATCTGGAAAATTTAGGAATTTATTAGAAGATGTAGGCATACAAATAAAAGTGGTCACCTCTTAATATGGTCTGCTAACCTGATTTGAACAAAAAAAATTGTCAGCACAAAAGGAAAATATTCAGATTGCTAAAATATCAAGAAGCAAATAACTTCTATGGAAAATGACAATATACAATCTTGCACTGCATTCAACATTCTCTCAGCCATTCCATAAATATATTTCTCTACGTGGATTTAAAGTGAATTTTGGAGCTCTGTTGCACTGATTGTTAATACCATCCCCTTGAATATGTGTTTTGTACTAAATGAATCCACCCTTTAGTTATGATATGGAGGCACTATGATTTTAGTCTAAAATTTTATGCATAGAATATCTATGCATAATACTTCTAGCTCAAATGGTATTGAGAAAATAACATAATTTGAAATATCTTTGGTTTTGTAAATTTAAATTAGAAGCTTGTGAAGTTTTTCAGTCAACATGATACTTGCAGAAAGATACAAAAAAAAGTATACATGTTTTTGGCTGGCACAAGCTGTGTCTGCATTAGCATTTTGGACCATTTCACAGAGCAATTCAGGCACAAGAGGAATTAGATTTCTTTCAGATGAAATTAAACAGGAAACTTGGATTCAGGTGCAGGTTTAATGCACTACAAACCCCAGTGGGCTTTAACCAGTGATATGGGCTCAGGACATTTCCAAACCGCATACATGGTGAGGGCATTCAATTCTGCAGACCAGGCTAAATGTGGTCTAAAGTAAAATGTGCAAATTGCATAAAATGTTGAGGCTCCAGCAGCAAGTGCTTTGATCTAATGTTATGCTCTTGCTGAACTACCACTTGCTAATGTAGGCACAGCCTTATACTTCCTCTCAGATCATCAGTGGTGCCCCTATTAAGGCCAGAAGCACAGACCAAATGGAAATAACAGACTCAGAATTAATCAAAAGCTTTCGTAATTTTAGTCACCTTTTTCTTTTCATTAAAACTTCATGGTAGCAAGGCCAGGTATAATTAATGAAGAAGTCTTTTCTCAGCCAGGATTATTCTGAGGTATAAGCCTGATTAGTTTTCACCCATTCTTTGACTCATTTCATGTTAGTTATATAGAGTTAACATTGAAAAATTAACTGTTATTCCTTTCCATTGAAAAACTGAACTATTGAGATGAGAAAGCATAGATTATCCAGACTAGGAAATTTACATTCAATGAAGTGTTTTATTACCTAAAGAAATGAGAGGATGTGGTTTTAAGAAAGTATTAATAAGAATTTTGCTATTGTTCCCCACTAGATTATTTAAATGAGAACGACGAAACTGAGCACGACGAAACTGAGCACAGAAACTTCAATGCAACAGTGAACCAAAAACCTTTTCCATACAAGCCAATTTGTAATATAAATATAAAAGAAAAATAAAGATGTCCCAAGAGCATTATTGTGTATGTTTTCAAAAGACAAACTCCTGGATGATAAAAGCCTCACTGTTTGTTTCTAATTTCACTTCTTGTGCGACTTTGTGAGATGATATGAATAGGGGAACTAAATTGCACAAATGTTAACAGTGACTGGCTCAGGTGTAAGAATATATTACTTGCTTCTGTTCACAAATAATTTATACAGGCTGTAATCCAACATGACACCCCTGCTTAGCTGATGACTGTACTATTAATCAAAAACAAGAGATAACAATTTTTCAATCTTTAACAAATAAAAGTTTTGCCCTCCTGTTGAAACCAGATTCAGCATTGGTATTTTAAAAACATCTTCAATTATTGTGTTCTGTAAATCTTGATCACATAAATACAATCTCTGTTTTTCTTTTGGTAGCCTCTGCTCTCCACCTACAGTTTTCACTCACACTCTTTTCTGGGTTTGTGTGTAGAACACCACAAATACTATTGCAGCTCAAGTTGTATCTATACAGGTTTTACTTCCTTGTCCTTTCCATCTCAGACATGTCCACCTTAGATATGTCCATCTTAGTTTCTGATGGCCAAAATCAAAGTTTCTCAGCTGGCCCTATACCTTGGTGACTTAGTCTGCCTTCCTGCAAACTTACAGCTATGCGTTGCATTACTCCTTTGATTTATATCCATCTTCTGTAGTTCTGCAGGAGCCATCATGTCAACTCTCCTTTCCCAGGCACAGTGCCACATCTGTCTTTCATTTCAGAAGTTTCACACAGCTGCGGAAGCATTTATGGGTATTTCTGGCCATCAACCCACTATGCTTTTAGGAGACTTGTTTATTTTGTAAAAGAAAAAAAATTATGCTAAGTACTAAATTAATACAGAAAGGACAGAAATTTCAGAAATAACGAATACTCTTTCACTTGTTATTGTACAGAAAACAAAGTGCAAATCCTGAGGCCTGTGTTTTATATCTCAGGGCTCTAAGAATTTGGAAGCAACATTGGAATGGTTTGCAACCTGCTGAAACCTATGAGGGAGGAGACTGTACAGTTATGTTGAGAGAGGTTTAAAGCCATATTAAGGTGCATTTCAAAAAAAAAGACAGATAAAAATGTTTCCTTCTTTGGGCATAATCAGATCCAGGTTAGTCAGATTAATGTCTGTGTTTCTTTTCAAGGCTCTGTCTCAAAAAACAACAAAAAAATTAAAGCTTTATGAGTTTTCACTAAATGTAATATGAGATGTTAGTTGTTTTACGAGCTCTCAACTTTATACGACACATGCTAAGGTGACAGGCAATTGAGAAGCAATGGGATTTAGTGTAAACTGCATGACACTGAATCAGAAAACCTACATTCTCCTCCTGATCTTGCTCAATAGTTTTAGCAAAATTATTTCTTTGCCTCTCTTCTTTTGAGAATTGTGTAAGTGCTGGTTAATACTACTATTAGGCAGGAACAGTAGAAGGATTCCTGTGGAAGTGGAAGGAAAAAATGTTTTACTTTCCTCAATACAAGGGAAGAAAATTATCTGATTGAACATCAAGATTCCCCAGAGACAGAACTAGAAAAATATTCTTGCAAATCTTGGAAGTAAATTCCATAAAAATGTACTGTACATGTTTAAGATGTATTTAAGGGTATTAGATGTATATTTTTAGATGGCCTTTTACATTAAAGAAAATATTTATATTTTAAATTACAGTCACATAATTATGTGCAAGGAAATATGCCATAATTATGGACTAGGAAACCATAGCTGAATAACAGCCACTCCAGATTAAAGTCACCCTTTACACCAAATTATTCCTTGTCAAAACTCTGCCTTTCTTTTACATCTTTGCCTGTGCAGGCTACAGGCCTCCCTTATTTAGAAATCATTTGTGTTCTAACCTTTAGGGGGATACACTGAAGCTTAACCTATGTCACAGAAGCCAAACATTTTGTCAGATCTGCTGTCAGGACCACCTGCACCCAAATTGATAGCTCATTTTCTAGAACAGCCTTCCAAGGTGAGCCTCATGTTCTCCAGAGTTATTTTTCATGATTTTAAGAAACTAATTTTCTCTGCTTTTCTTAAATGACACGGTCAGAGACACAAAACACAGGTTAAAAGTTATGTGCCTGATTTTAATTTATACTTTTTAGTACATTCTGTTATTTTGACAGCTAGTATATCTGATATCCATTATGATATCAGAGTGACTGATCTGTGTAGAAATACACAGATTTTAGCAAAGACCAATTGAACAAAAGACTTGTATTTGTAGCTGGGGATACTCAGTATCTTTTTAAGTAGTTGCATGGACCTCTGGAATTCCCTAAGTCCTGCATTTGAGGGAAAGTCACAGTCAAAGCAGATGGTTTGTGTATGGAAGTTGAAAGACATGGAATATTTTATTGATCCCTCAATCAAATGAGGAAAAAAGAAAAGAAAAATATAAAGGGCATTGCTTCTCACCTTGCTGGAACAGAATGGCTTTGTAAGTCCTCAAGCCACCAGCAGACAAAAGAAATGAAAAGGCTTTCTGCATCTTCTAGCAATTCTCATTGTAATTAAGATCTCAAGGTCACTCTTCTATTAGGGCAGCCATTTTCTTATATGTGATAAAAGAATATATGGTATTGGAGGTTATAAGCTGAACTTTTTCATCTTTAGACCCAGTGAAGCTACACATCAATTGAAAAGGAAACAGACCAACCAACAACAGATAGATGAGAAAGCATCTCTAAAGCAGGAGCTGCTAGGCCATGACCTCAGCAGGCAAGAATAAATCCATAGGAGGGTGAACATGAAGTGCTATGACCTGTAGGTCCAGAACATAAATCACAGCCATATTAGTCCTTGCTTGAAACCAGTGAGCTATGGACAGTGGAGTCAAATTGTTTTCTTTGCTCTGTAAAGGTTAGTAATGGAGCAAAACTAGAGGATGAAGCTATAAGAACTGGACTTTTGAGATTAAATTTGTGAAGCTGTTTATTTATTTACAGAAATTTTTCAGAGTGACTGATTGCTTTTCTCCTGTTTTAAACTAAATAGCATTCATCTCCTATCTCAGAGTAAGAAAATTATCTTGATATCTGACAGGCTTATGGGACTGACACTGTTAGAAAAGCTCTCTAATTGTTAGAAGACTTTTTCTTTTACTTCTGCCCATCAGAAAAGCAAAAGTTACAGACAAAAAAATCCCTCTGAAAATTTGGAAGCTGCAAAGTTTTCGCAATTGCCTGGAAAGAAGTGAGAACAGAGTAAAGCAGAATAAAGAAGTTTTTCTAATACATTAATCAGCAAAGGAAAGCCTATCTCTAGGACTCTCAATTTTCTGGTACTGTGACAATTTTATAATTCCAGTGAGACTGAAAATATGTCAACAGGATAAAAATGGCTTTGTTGAAGTAGTCTGTGCATGAGAGAGATTCTCTGCCTGCACTCAGGAGACTCAAGAGATGCTCTCAGCTGCATGCAGTACGTACACCTTGAGGTTTCCCCTCAACTTCCCTCTCTAAATCATGGGGACTCCTGCTGCAGTTTTGTCAGTCCTGGTGTCCCTGCAGGGCTTGCCTTCTGCCTTCAGGCAGACTGGCTTCCAGCTGAGATTTGCTGATGACATCTAAGAGCTGAAGAGAGATGCTGAAAGTGCTGGCAGGGTGACGTGCGTGGCTGGGGTTTTATAAGACTGTGGGGAAAGGGCTGAACACACAGGTACCTTCGTGGACATTCTCCATAGAGTCAAGCTGGAACTAAATGACAGTCTTCATTTCCACAGTATGAGAAAGAAAAACACAGAGCAGATGAGATTCTTTCTTTCTCGTGTCTGAGTTTTTGGTAGGTAGGGCTGAGGAAAGAAAGGTCTTGAAGAACATCATGGGCTAGAGGGTCATATGGCACGACAAACCAGAGGCACTGTGCAATGACTCCATTACAAGGCCTGACACTGAGTTGCTGCAGCCCACCAAGCTGGCCAAGCCACACTGTCTGAATGTCAAGCCACGATCTGTTCCTTTTCCTGCCTGTCAGCTGAGGGATCCTCCAGCCATCTGGTCTGACTGTCTCAGTCTGTGGTGACTGACTGTCCTGCAGGCATTATGAAGATGGCAACTAATTTATGCACATATGATTTTGCATTAAACAATCTAGTACTGACACTGATACCAGAGGAGAAGTGACTGCTGTGTAGGCATTTGTTAGATTAGATTTACTTTTAACAGACACAATTTGCTGCTGTCAGACTCTGAGCTGAAGGCTCATTGGACGGAGACTCTTTACTGCCTACTGCCTTTGAAAAATTAGCCTTTTGAATTTTTAAAAGAATTTTATCTTTTTGGAGAGCACCACAACATAATAAAAATTATAAACTAAATTAAATTTAGGAAATTTAATAAGGAAACATAAGTTCTACTTTAATCTAGTTGTTATTTAATCATTCTGCCATTATTACTACTGAAAGATAAGACTGTAATCCCACTAGGTGAGTCACTAGAAGCCTACTTACATGGTAAATCACTTTGTCAGATGATGTCTGAAGAAAGCTTAGCATTCCCCAAATTCTGAAATGTATATGTCAGCTATCACTTAAATAGCATCTGGGATTTATTTTTAATAGAAACAGCCAGACAGTTACATTGACAAGAACAGCTGCAGAAACATTTTAGACCTTGACCTTCAACACTGATAAGAAGACAAAGCTGTTTTCTATAGTATTTACTCTGAATGCTGTTTGTCTTTCTACTTAGCTGCTATTTTCAGCTATTCCTTCTGTTTTTTCATGTCAATCCTAACATATTTTCTCCATTAATCTCTACATATTCTTTTCTCTTGTATCACCTCTGTTTTCTTCTTTGTTTTGTTTGTTTGTTTATTTTTACAGCTTAATCACTGCTTTTGCCTTCTTCCCATCTGAATTTCAAAATACAGAAATCACCCTGGCAGTTGCAGTGTAACACCCTGCATGCATATTACAGTTCTTACTATCCTTAAAGCATAAGCTCTTGTGAACTTGAGCTATCTTGCTATATTTCTCTGTATTATAGAGGGCTGGGATCAGGGCTTACTGTACCATGGATAATAACAGCATATACTGCAGCTTTTCAGACATCAATAAGATAAAACTAATTTTCTGAGGTTCTAATTCATTTAACTAAATGTTATCTTTGCCTATGCACAACTAAGAAGTAGAATAACAGAGACTAAATGGCAGCTTTCAGTAATGTCTTTAGATACTTATCTATGGCAAAAGGACATTTCATCCTGTGTATTGATATATGAAATCATTATGTACTTTAAAATAATTTGCCATTCCAGTAACATTCTTTCTTTGTTCACCTTAACTGATCTGGCTTGCTGACCTTCTACTGGCTAATGGACTTGACTTCAGTGTAGATATGGGCACATCCATAGTTTTCATTACCTTACCGTAGTTTCTTATGATCTAAATATTTAATATTCAATTAATTTTTTTCTGTGAATCAAATTCTAGGTCTTGTGAAGACAACAGCATAACACACTGATTTGTCACAGTTATCACTGTGTCACAGGTACCTTTCAGACTTCAGAAATGGTGTCTAGGCCTCTGTTCCGTTACTGAACATCTCTGCTGGGTGCAACAATTGGAGCTTCATCTAACACAGGTGCTTATTTGCACTCCACAATCTCCATGTCCATCAGCTTAGGTCTCACTGTATGGGGGGCATGGATCAGCTGCAGGAGCAAAGAGGTGGAAGGCTTAAAGTGAGAACTGGACCCTCACTCAGGGACTATACACCTACAGCTTCATTAAACAGCCTCCCCAGACCTGACTCCCTTACAGCAGTTTAGAAATGTGTTACATATGCCCATCCTGCCTACTTGTGGTGAGACCCCACAGCTCAGGTGTCAGAGGAGGTGCTCCTATGCTGGCTGTGTGCACCAGCACCCAGCACCCCAAGGCATGGAGTGTGTGTGCAGTCAAACCAGCCTGGCACCCCAGCTGTGACCTGCAGGCTCACCTGCACTGATGTGCCAGGGACAGCTGCCAAACCCGACCTCCGAAGTGCCATTAGGAGAGAATGCAGTGACAAACAATGACACAAAGCCTTTGTTCTGTATAAATTAGAGAATCACCTGAGAATGCAGTTTTGAGACCATTGCGTCCACTGAAAGAAGGGAATATCACTGGGGCATTTTTATTGAAGCACAAAATATTTCAATGTACATTTTTACAGTCTCTGAATAATTTAGGAATGCAAACTCAATAGAACTTGGCTTATTATTCTAATACTTTGTCAAGGTTATCTTCATAACACAGTGGTTTACCACATATAGAAAAGCTGTAGTTTTGATTGTAAAAGGCTATTATAGCAGCCAGAAGCCCCCTGAATTATATATGCCCATAAAAATCATTTGCAGTAGCTTTTACTGCATTTTTCTTGCATTTAAACTCTGTCAGTTTTGTGTATCTCAGAAGTCAGATACTGCTTTAAGATGCACTAAGTATGGAAAATAAAAAGTCAGCACTGTGCAATTGTCTGGATATGTAAAATGTGTAGTATAAAAAAAGTTTGTAAATTTGAGGAAATGGTGATCTGCAAAATTAGTCTTAGCACCAAACAATTGACAAGGATACAGTGAATACCAGTATGTGAACCTATAGATCAGCTGCACAGAGTTTAAAGGCCTGACACGCTACATAATTTTAAAAACTGTTTTTCAGTTGACTCTTCAGAGTGCAAGAAAATGCCCTTCAGCACATTTCCCTGAAAACTGTAAGGAGATTGAGTCTTTTTTAATGCTATTGACTAATATGTGATTCATAAATCCATTTCTGGTGTTGACTCGTAGAGGGATATGTGGACTGATTGTGGCCTTGCATATATTTTCCAGATGCAGAACTCTTAGCTCACCCACGTCTTCATCCACCTCAACAAACACCATCATAAGCAGAACATGTCTCACTCTGAGGCTTCTCCTTCTGGGAATACAGACTGGAAGAGAAAATAGCACCAACTGTACACAAAAGGGACAAAAGAAAGTGATCTAGTGAAAGAGAAGAAAAAGGAGAAATGAAGGAACCATGAGGTGTATGTTCAAGGTCTGTATGGAGGGCAAGTACGTGAGTGAGAGGCTTACAAAGTGCTGAGATACCAATAGCTCCTATTAAAAAGACACTTGAAAAAAATCCATCATTTCTTTGATTCAATTTTTTTGATTCACACACCAAAGGAGAAGCACATGTTTTTCCTGCATTCCCATTTTATAAACAGAGAAGCCTGTGTTGTGACAGTACAAGCTGCATGCATTTCAAGATTTATGCTCAATTTTCTCAGAACAAAAAAGGCTTCTTAGGCTTTTCCAAACAATAGCAGGTAAAACTATGCATGTGTGTGTATGTACAGGCACACACAGGCACAAAGCATTTTTCAAATATTTTGTACAAGCAACAGGAATGGTACATGCAAGGAAAGCTGGCTTGGTGGAACTGGGATTTCTTATTGAGAGGGAAAAAATAAAAGAAGAAAAGACTGACTGATATGTCTATAGAGCAATTACAGGAAAATTCTTGACTTTAGGTACCAGCCTCCCCAAGCCTTTCTCCCTAACAGAAATTTAGAAATTTATGATGTCATTATTATTACAGTTGTTCATCCTCCATACTTCAGTAACCTACAGAGCATCATTATGGGTCTCCATAAATAAAATTCTGTCTTTTATATATTCAACATCCCCCCTCCCCATGCATTGCAAATTCCATTCCAAATTGTGCAAATTCAGAGGTGCTTAAACATCTGCAAGACATAGGAGTTTAGCAGATTTACAGTGCAATAAAAAAATAAAAGTCAACAGCATACCACCAATCTGTTCAAAACCAGACAACCAAGAAAACATGGATACTTTCCAGGCTATTGCATATGCACAGCACTTTTGTCCAGGCACTGCCTTCCTAGCTTCATATCTATCTTTCCCCTTTATGCTACCCAAAATCGTATTTGAAAATGGTAATACAAATAATGCTGAAAATAGAACGTCTTGCAAATGGTTATGGTTTGGGCACTTACTTATTTTTCTTCCCAAACATCAACAGGGTGCAGTCCCACTTAACCACGTGGAGGAAACCAAATGACCAGACCAGTGAAGAACAGAAAATATGACGTTTTCACACAGCAAGAAATGATTAGCCATTTATCCCTGTTGCAAAATTTACCAAAGAAACTCCCTGCCTGACAGACTAAGGCAGAATCACAGAATCACAGAATAAGCTGAGTCAGAAGGACCCACAGGGATCGTTGAGACCAACTCAGAGCCCTGCACAGCACCATCCCCGAGGAGCAGATGAGACGTTTAGGATCGTGCAATATCTATTGGATGCCTAGCAGAGGGAAGGCAGGATGATAAAGGGAAACATCAGGGCAGAGCAGGGAGGAACAAGCATAGGAAAAATATGATGAGGGAAGACAAAAGAGTGCAGTCACATGTAAGCAGGCTGTTGATCATTTTATTTATCACAACTTTATGCTTCATGGCTACTGTTCTATTTTCTTATGAAATTCTACTTGTAACTCAGTGTTGGGTGAGTACGCCCCCATTCAAAGCCAGTGCAAGTGCAGACTGCAGGGACCTTGGCATGGGGCAGCACAGTGGTGGGACAGGAGCAGCTTGGGGTGAGGGCACAGGCGAGGGTTGCTGCAACCACCTATAGTGTGTGCATGTGTGTGAGCTGGGGAAATTCAGGTCAAAGTAGCAAGCAGGAAAGAGAAGAGCTATGCAAGTGGTTTTTCCTTCCCTGAGGATGGGGATCAGGTTCAGGAGTGGCTGGAGCTGGGAGCTGCGATGAAATGAGCAACTTTGGCTGTGCTGCAGGAAGGGGAGATCCCACAGTCCACCAGGTTCAGCTACCTCAGACTCTGCGGAGTTAAGCTGTTTGGTGATCTTCATCAATCACCATGGTCTAGTTAGGGACACAGGGCTGTATCATATGCAACTGTCAACGATGCTGGCTGCAGTGGCTGGACACTGTCACTTTTCTCCTACTTTCCTGTTGTAAAACAACATCAGGCTTAGGAACTCTGCCTGTCCAGCAGTGCTGGATCTCTTGTCCCTCAATCCTGTGACAATTCTTTCAGCCCCACAACACAAGTGTTGAAGAAAGAGATTGAAACAGTGAACAGTCAAGAAACTATGTGATGACTGTGGTGGAATTAACTGCAAATCATTACTGCAATGCTGAGAAAGATCAGAGTCGTTGACATGGGAAAGCAATCAAAACAGGAATGGAAGTCTAATATTTTCTGTCTTTTGTTTACTAACTTCAGGTTCTGATAAACCTTTCCAGCTTTTCTTCAATGAGAAAGAATGTTTTTTCAAGAAGCAATATAATTTCACCTTAAGAAGTACAGTTTATCCAGAGAAGATTTATTTTTCTTAATTCAAAGTGAGTTAAAGATACATCTAACCAAAGACTCCTAAGATGTAAAATCAAGGTATACCTCTATAAAATCTACAGAGCAGAAGACAAAACATGCACACTAATACATATAGATATATATACATATATATGAGATGTTAAATCTTCCTAGTACACTAATCATAAGACTATCACTCCAATCAATTCACCACTTTCATTCCCATTAAAGAAGCTTGGGATAACAAATGAAATTTGCTGAGCAACCAGAAGGCCAACAATTTTTGACAGTGATAGTCCAAAGGGAAGGAAGCAAGTTTCAGAGATGATGTTACATCCTTGAAAATAGTATTTTCAAATTTTATTAGGTAGCAATTAGGGTGAGTGCTGCTGTCGATTTCAATCATTATGGTGAAGTGCAGAAATACTGCTGAACTTGGAAGAATCCAGGATTTAAAGCAATTTATAATGCTCTGGAGAACAATTGCACATCTGGGTAAACTGTACAACAATCTTATTTCCATTAAGAATTAATGCATCTGGTCAGTCACCTCTCATAAAGGAAAATCTCACTATTGTCTTGCATTATGTGATAATCCTAGAGCACAGTGTAAGAAAATTTCTCTGCCTTCAATTAAATTAATATAAAATGGAGGCCAAGTTGAGAAAATGATTTCTCTAACAGCAAAAATCTTACAGACTCATAAAGGTGACTCACAGAAAACACTACATCTGGGCCTGTCTGCAAGTGGCTTGTTTGCAGGTTCTCTCCATCTCAGTGGAGGGACATGCAGGGCTAAGCACAAGTGCAAGGCTGAAGGTGAGACTGGAAACTGCTATTCAGAAACAGGGAGGAAAGGCAGATTGTAGAGCCAGATGGAAACAGAAAGGATTGACTAGATACTCCTAGAGTAACTACTAATAAAACAAAGTGTTTCTCTAGCATGAAAGCTCACACAACCTCTCCCTGTCCATAATACACCACTTATAAGCAGAAGCACCCTACCTCTGCCTCTTGCTGCTGCTCTGTGTGAAGGCAAGAAGAAAACAGAAAGCTTTGTGCAGAACAGGTGGCCATCCACAGCAGGCACCATATGAACACTCAGACACCCTTTTTCTGTCCAAGAAGACAAAAGCAAGCAGTTAGATGCATGTCTGCTCTGTGTATTCAGTGGTGAGCAGGTGGTTTTTCGTGGTGAGCAGGTGGTTTTCAGTGGTTTTACTCATCTGTGTTACTAAGTACCTGTCAGAACTTTCCATAGATCAGGACCTCACTGACTAAACCACTGTACAGTCACAAGACAAAAAGACAGTCTTTCCCCAAGAGATTGCAAGAGATAATAGATAGTTAAGGCAGAGGAATTTTCCAAGTCCCTCTGGCAAAACAAGTTGGATAATATTAGTCAAAATAAGAAATTGTGGTCTCAGCAATATTACATAGTTCTGATGACCCTGGACTGGAAATCTCTTCACCCTCTGTGTTGTAACTATCAAACTCCAAGGAGACCTATCAACAGTTTGAATGCATCACTGATCATCAAGGACTGATGTCAACATTAAAATTCTTCACTATAATAATTGCTATTATTAAGAAAGATCATCTGAGCAAAATTGGAGCACTATTAAATGAATATATTCATACAATTTATTAGTCAATGTTATAAGTTTACAACCTAATCTATTCCAAAAATAATCATACCAATATAAACATAATTAAAACCAACCAGCTGGCATATGCCAGGACAAAGTATGTATTAGTAGATAACTACCACTGATTGTGAACGATATAACAAAAATGGAAATGAAACTTTTTGTTAACTTTAAGAGGTGTCATGTCTACTTTTGATTCTAATCTAGATTATATTAATCTTGCACTTTAATGAACTCAGCTAACAAACAGACACACTAACAGGCAGCTGTTCACAGAAGCATTGCAATTTAATTTTGCTTTGTTTTGTTTTCTATGTTCTGTTGTACATCTGTGAAAGAAAGAAAAAGACAGAAAAAAGAAAGTCAGTTCTATATACCACATGGTTACTTAAACACTTATTATAATGCCTTCCAGGAAAACCTGTATTTCTTTTCCACATAAAACCTGATCTTACTGATCATGTTTCTGAAAGAAGACAGGAGGGATAACCAAGCACTGGACTGAGAGGTAAGGATCCAGTATGCAAATTCTTTTTCTCTTTCCCTGCTAAAGGGAAATCTGCATTTCATTTGATAAGAAAAGAGTTTCCTTGAAAGTAAATTAAAAGCCAAATCTTCAATTAATATAAAGCAAGAAAACACACTTCCTTGTAATTTTTCCTTTTCTGCAGCAGTTGTCCCCAGCCAGTTGGCAGCTTAGCATTTGAATGTCCCTTGGAAGCTGCTTGGTGACCCAGCCATCACACATTTAGTGCTTCTGAAAGCTAATGCAAGACTGGAAGGAGTCACACACCCTATACCCAAAGCATATCTGGCCTCCACATCCAGATGTCCCCTTGACAGCTTCTCTCTT
This sequence comes from Climacteris rufus, assembly GCA_013398175.1. Classification (NCBI taxonomy): domain Eukaryota; kingdom Metazoa; phylum Chordata; class Aves; order Passeriformes; family Climacteridae; genus Climacteris; species Climacteris rufus. Next base: position 828,923 of record VZRZ01006331.1, on the reverse strand, counting down.
CCTTGTACATTCTGAGAATGCTCAAACAACTGAAGCCTGGGGAGGTGTTGCAGGTGTCAGAGCTGAGCCTTTCCCGCATGGTGTCCTGTATAACACAGACTTGCCAGGTGAGACCACAGGTAAGAGCAAAGGCCAAACTGGCACAGCCTCTGAAGCATCCTGAGCTTTGGATGCTCACTGCAGACACCATGGTGCACTTGTAGTGCATCTGCACTGCTTCTGGGAGAAAGTTCCTGCTGCTTGAGCAGAAAATAAAGAATGTCATAACATCTCCTTTGTTTTCACCAGTACTGCTGAACCTGAACTCTGCCATCCTCAGGAAGAAACATGGAGCAGGTAGGTTGTACCAATAACTCCCTCTGAAAGCTTCTCCAAATTCTCATGTCAAACAGACCACTAAGCCTCACTTCACTCCCAGAGGCTCGTTTTTCAGTTCATTCCCCGGGACTCTAAAAAGCTGCACCGTGAGCTTATAATGAAATTGCATCTTTTATGTTGATAGGGCTAAAACACAATTAGGACGCTACTGAGAATGTTGTATATGGAAACTCCTGTATTCATTTTTTCTGCAAACACTAGAATGTCAGAAGCTGTCCAGGTACTAGGTATCAGGAAGGGAGTGAATATTGAACTCAAAATGATTTTTGGTACACAAACACAATGCTTGATAATACTGCTGATATTTAACAATGCTGTGAGAATTCATTTTAATATGGAGATTTAGTAATTGTAGATGCACCTTAATAAAGCAGATGTTTGTAAATTAAAAATTCACTGTGTATATTCCTTGTTTCATGCACTGTGTCTCTTTTTCGTATGTTTAATAAAACTAATTTAAACTTTTTTTTTATTTATTTCTGAGCCAGCTGTGACTCTGAGTTGTCATTTTGACTGCACAGATTCTGGACTCAGTCTTTTCTTTTGCATCATTCCCACTTCCAAAGTTTGTGCAGTAGAAGATAGAAGTCCCATTGTTGCCTTTTATTCTCTGTTGTATAAAAAAAAAGTGGATATAAATATTTAAAAATTCTTCTACATCACTGAGACTTTATTAAAAACCCCATAAATCCGATTATTTTCTTTCAGTGTTCTTCTCTTTTTATGTATTTATCATTTCCTGCTAACCCTAGTAAAGTTAGGAAGTGTTTGCTTGGTCCTAGTAGTCTCCACATCAAGTACTTCTTAACAACGAAAATAGCTAGTTTTGACAAGCTCAATGTTATTGTCTGCCTTGCCAATAAAACACTGCTAACCTAGAGAAGCTTTTCTTCCCTTCTTCTATTTTAAGCCAGTCGAAAAAGAAACAATTTTCAAGTTGTGAAAGCACATTACCATGCTCTTCTCTCCTTCCCAATTTATCATAAAGATACACTAAATGTTACGATTCATATAGAGAAATGTAATACATTCAAGTTTAAATGAAAACTACAGCAGTAACTAACTACCAGCAGAACAGGAATAAAAAAGAATTTGAGTTTCTTCTTCTGTAGTTCTTTCCTTGATCAAGTCTAACCACATTTTTCTTGCACCTACAAGTCTCTCAGATAGATAGATGATACTTAATGGCCTGCCTTGAGACATGATTTTTAATCCTCAGAGAGAGAGACCAGAAAATCCTCAAATAAAAAAACACCCCAAAGTTGATTTATAGATTATATCTCTTGTCATAACCCTGGCAGAGGAGGAAATACATTTTTTGGATTGTAAAGAATTTAAATGAGCATAGCTTTATGATGGATTCTAAACTACACATGAATGAGTGAGATGAAAATGCCTTTAGAAAAGTAGTGCATTCTTATTCTTACCCCGACTGCCAAATCAAAGGAGGCAGCCTTAGTTATTCTAATTCAAGGCTATAACATCTGCAAAAAGCTGCAGTGTAACCACAGACAATAAATTTTAAAAATTGAAAGATTAATTAAATTATAATTCCTGCTTAGAAGGTCAAGTGTGTAGCTTTAGTTTGAAGTCATATGTGTTAAAAATCAGTTATTTAACTTGAGCTATTAAAAAACAAGTTAGGCAAATAAGGAAGTGAAACTACCTTGTCAGTAGTTCAAAAGATAATTCAAGACCAATGCTCACACACTTTCTCTTTTCTTTCTTTTTTTTTCCAAATTAAGAAGAACATGTAAAATCTTTGAAAAATTATTTGTTGATTGAAATAGTTCAATGATCCGTAAAGTAAAGGAAATATTTTTGGAGCATTTTATAACATTGTATTTAACTGTTAAAAGGTAAACAGAATGTGTTAAAAATTGTTTGTGCAAAAGGCTGAAATAAAACATTTTAACATTTCTAAAATGAACCACTAGATAGATGTTCACCTTTGAACAGCCCAACCAACAATCCTACCAACAGCTTCTGCCTCCTCATTACCCACATGACTCTTCTTGGCTTTCAATATCATGTGAAACAAATAAAGAAAAACAGTATGAAAGAGAGTAACACTGAGCTAGAAGAAGGTTGAAACACAACTCTCCACACCCATGGCATTGTCTGTATCAAACAGCAGGCTCATGTCTAATCCAGAGCCACCCACAAATAGCTCATCTGCCCTCCTGGAGCTCAGATACCAAAACCTTCTGTCCATTTCAAAGGGAAAAGACTAAAGCACACATCCCTGTCCTCTGGATTGGCAAAGAGACCCATGAGCACTGCAAATTCACACAGAGAAAGTTATACCCACAGTCCTTCAACTATGCAATACTTTACTTACCCGAGTTTTGCCTGTTCTAGCCAACAACAATATCCAGCTACAATTTTTAGGTAAAATAGCACCAATGAACATATTCATAAAGCCAATTACAGCTCATCTGATTCTTCTAGGCTGAGAACAATTTGCAGTCAGTCTTAGCTTTGGAAAGTAAAAATAATGATGTAGATAATTTCTTCCTATTCATTAAGGACACTGGATATTTTTATACTGTTGGACATTTCTGCAGCATTTAGAAACACTATTTCAGGATGACCTGGTGTTATCTGACACAGAGAAAAAAAAACCCCATGCATAATGTATCAGAATGTTTTTTCGGGAACACACAAAAGAAGCAATGACAGCCAGCTGTACCTCCAGTGCTATAGTCTTGCTGCATGGGGTATGAAACGAGCTCCTGCCGAGAGGGGAAGAACTGGTGACATTGTGTGAGCCTAGTCAGATAAAAAGGATTAAAGTAAACATCTGCTGGGTATTATACAGCTCGTCCAATGCACCACCGTGTAAAACCATCCCACTGTTACCAGGACCTGTTCCTTTAAATGAAAACCAGGTTGCTGAGGTTGGACACAAGGATACAGGCTGATAGCTCAAGAGAAACTTTAAAGAAGCTGTAGCCTTTCTTGTTTGAAAATACGTACCACATGTAGTCAGGGTTTTTTGCAGTTCTAAAAACTGTGCAAGGTTTGAACTAATAGCAAATGCTGGTGTGGTTACAAAGTACCATGCTATCCTAACAAACACATCTGCCTTTGTTCATGCATTTCAGTATCACTTTTCAATTATAAATTTGTCCATGAGTTCAGTAGGAAATTGCATGTAAATGAATATACAAAACCTGACCTAATCATCGTCTCATTAACTAACACTTGCCAGTCTTTAAATATACAGGAGTCCAGGACATACTTGAAGGTCCAAGCTGTATAATCCCTTTAATAAACTTACACTGGCACAGATTAACTTTTTATTATTGAATAATATGCCAGAGTTTATCTTAAGGTAGGGAACAGTCTGAGACTGACAATCACTTCCTGCAGGAGCAGTAAGATCAAAGAAGTACTGAGTAAAGGTTTGTGATATTGCCCAACATACATAGTGAGGGCATCTAGTACACTGAAAAGTACCTACTTACCAGAACACATTCTTTGCATACTCTGAGGGACAAGAGAAATAGAATAATGAGAATATGAGCAGTGTGTGGGAAATCTGTAAACACATTACTCATTGCACCACTGGCAAGCACAGTATAAGAAAGCATTGTGTAGATGTGCAGAATAAGAATTTAGGTACAGTATCTGCAACAGGAAAGTAAAAAGTTTTAGTTTAATACAGATTTATTGCTAATACAACTAGGACAGTTATGCAGTGCTTTTTCCTAATAGAACCACAGAATCATAGGATCAATCAGGTTGGAAAAGACCTTTGAGATCATCCAGTCCAACCTGTGACCAAACACCATTGTGTCACCCAGACCATGGCACTGAGTGTCACGTCCAGGCTGTCCTGAAACACCTCCAGGGACAGTGAGTCCACCACCTCCCTGGGCAGCCTGTTCCAATACCTAATCACTCTTTCTGTGAAGAAAATTTTCCTGATATAATGTTATCAACCATAAAGGAAGGTAATTTTTCAACATTTCTTCAATATAACTCTGAGTTGTTTTCCATAAAATTATGCTGATTACATACATATATCTATATATATATATAACTTTTAGTAGACACACACACACACATTTTTACATATTGATAGAATTAAATTCCTTAATAAATTGGCAATTACATAAATTGTTTTCTGATATACATGCAGATAAAAGTGCAGGTATATTTGGTATTAAAATCTTTAGTGTGGTATCTTAAAAATGTGTGAAAATGAAGTCTGATTAAAATTCTAAATGAAAATTATAAGACAGCTTCTTCTTAGCCAAAATAAAAAAAAGGAATCTGGTGTATATCAGAGGGATTTTACACCAAATGGTATAGATTACTGTTTTATCCACAAGATTCTGGGCACAAAAATTGGAAAGATGTTTGTTTTTTCCACAAAATCCCATTCAACAAAATGATTTTTTTTTATCTGAAGTAGGAAGCAAGGTGATATATAATAAGAAAACTATCACACCTTGTAAGAGACAGCCTGAAAATTCCTTATCTGCCTCACGATCATCGACAGAGACTGAAACCTTAAAAGAGGACTTTTGCACTAAAAAATCCTGGCCTGGCTAAGGTGGGACATTTGTCAAGTGTTGCCTGCAAGGTGCGCCCGCTGGAACAGGTTCTGACTAGGTGGAGAGTACTGCACTGAAGCAAGAAAGAATGATCAGTCCTGAACACTCCCTCCTGAACACAGGCCTCACCAACAATAGTGTCAGATTTCCTCACCTCGTGGCCAGTTGCCCCCCGCTTTCGAAAAGACTATAAAGAGACCTTTCTGAATTAACCCTACTGAGATCTCCCCACGGACGATGGCGAGCCTATTGGCAGGACCACGAGGGCTTCATCTCATCTGTTGGTAGCTATTCCCCTCTCCTCCTCTCTCTCTCTTCCTCTACTTTGTTTCTTTATTTCTCTTTCTCTCCCCCCACCATCGCATAATTGTGTTGTTGGCACTCAATAAAAGTGTTGTTGGCACTATTTGATTAAAGCTGAAATCCCCTTTGAGCCTTTTGCATTTTGAGATCATTAAACAAACCATCACGACCCCCGCTTGTGTTAGCAGATCGTAACACACCTAGATTAAAAAACTATGTCTATGATGAGTGAGAGGAATTTTGTAATTCTGACAGGTAGCAGATAATATTTTCTCAGATTATAGTTTATCATTATAGTGACAGTAGATTGGCCTTTTCAAATGAAGTAGATTGGTGCCTTCAAATAAGCACCCTGTGACAACTGAGGTGATTTTTCCAACTCTGTGCCTTAGTCCATATTTTGTCCCCAAAGACCATTCTTTAGGTTTATTTCAAGGCCACACACCAGTTTTCTTCAAGCTTTTCTCAGCGTCAGGCATCTCATATTTCTTTGCCCACAGCAATATTATATAAAGACCCTCTGCCAACATCATCCAATTTCCTGAGTAATCTTGCATTAGCATATGTTTCAAAAGAAAACATTTGCTTTAATTGCTCTTACTTTGCTCCCTGGCTTCATATACATCTGGCGATGGGGAGTAGAAGCAGCTTTTAGTGTTCTTCTCTAGGCAGGTCTAGGATAGGCTTACAAGCTGGAAAGAAATATGGTCTCAGAGGTAATCTTTGGGTTTCCCCAGAAGCTTCTGTAGGAAGATTTACACTGTTTAACCCCACATATATCATTATACTCTGCAGGTGTATTTTTAACTTTCTGTGAAATAATTATTTCAGAATGCAACATCATGGCTTGGAACATACGTGCAGCAAAAAATAGTTTCCACACAAAACATAAGAGATCTGGATTCAACAGTGAAGTCATGCACTGCTCAGCAAAGGCAACATAGCTTGGCCCAACTGTTTTTCCCCAAAAGTCCCTAAAATACTTTCTTAATTTAAAAATGGCTTTAGTAAAATTTTTTTGCACACCCTAAAAGAAATACAGCGTTTGCCTTTCACTGTGTTGCTGTACATCACTGTCCAGAGTTCCCTGGGGGAAGCAAGGCATCACCACCCACCCTGCATAACCCAGCCTGTGCAGCACCAAAAAGCCAACTTTGCTCTGGTCCTGCTCAGGGCTGGCATCTGCAGAGACTCTTTTGGACCAGGAGGGGAATGTTAAAGTGGTTTGTTCCCTCCTACTACATGAGGGCTCTCAGCAGGCAGAGGTATCTGCTCGTTTTGGATGAACCCAAACCAGAAATTGTGCCCTGAAAGTGTACCTAAAGTGTTCCAACTGATTACAGGGTTTCAGTCCATGGGAGGATACCAGAGTCACTCTGATGTAAACCTCTCACTTTGGGGGCAAACCCACCACGGCCTCAGTGCTCTTTGACTCTGTAAACCCAGTCATACTGGGTTGCACAGTTTGGTGACACAGAAAAAGAAGTGTGGCCATACCACGGCAAGGTGGACCCTGATCCCCCAAGAAGGGATTGAAAATAAGTGGTTAAAAAACCCAACAAAAACAAACAAACAAAAACCAAACAGAAAATTAATTGATACATTCCCTGGAAGTGCTCAGTGCCAGGCTGGGCAGTCTAATCTAGTGGATGGCATCCCTGCCTGTGAAAGGGGAGTTGGAACTAGATGAGCTTTAAGGTCCCTTTCAACCCAAACTGTTCTATGACTGTGGATGAAGCTGGATGTGTCTTTTATTTTACTACAGATGGCAGTAGATGAGACCCTTCAAGGATCTATAAAATACCATATTCTTACATTTTCTTGATATCCTGACTGTGTTTAATTCTCTACACCCTCTAAAAAATTTGACCTACAACTAACAATATTATTTCTTACATGTGTCTGCAGACAGGCTCCATATAAACCTCATTTTATACCTCCTGGGTAGCTCAGGAACATTGATCCTCAAAGCCCAATTATGGAGTGGTCTGATAACAACAGCAATGTACTAAATTGTGCCACTCTGGGAGTGTTCAAGGTGTTTGCTAGAAGTTTCTCTTCAAGTAACACAAATACCAGCCTCACTCACCTTCTGAGGTCAGAAGGAGTCACAACACAAAATGTCTCAGCTGATGATAGGGTGAATAACTGTCAGATATTTGTCTGGCAAGATTGTGCTGGCTCTCCAAGCTCTGGGGAGAAAGTAAATGTCAAAGACACCTTTAACCCAGGAGCTGAGCTTTATCAAGAGCTGGTGTTTAATATATTCATGCCAGGCTAAATAGGAAGGATGACACAGATAATCTGACTTCATCTGCTACGCTGAAGCACCATCTGTCAGTGTAAGGAAGAAGGGCACATTGAAACCAGATTATATTCACCTGGAAAAAAAAAAAAATCACTGAAGTTTAGACCAGGCATTCAAAGACCAATCCTTTGCCTGTTGATTTCAGGACAGAATGAGAATATGAGCTGTCTTAATTTATCTCACATCCACTTTTTGTAAGCAGAGAAGTAAAAACCTAAATAAAGTGAGCAGTAAATATTTTCTGTGGTGTGCAGAGAAACAGAACTCCTCTCTGGCCTCTCAAATATCTTTCAAAACAGAATTAGCTTGGCTGCTATATTTCTGTGCATCTCCAGAACAACATAGTACGCACTGGAGGGGTCATCCTGCTGAAGACAGAATGGACTGCCAGGAAGCTGCAGATTAGGGGGAGAAAGAGGGGAAGCTGCTATTGGTGTGAGAAGGACTGGTTACCCCTGGGGACCCGCAACCTGCACTCCTCCAGTGCCCCTCACTGCAGGAGTCTCTCTCCTGAGAGGCAAGAAGAGAGGGAGGAAATTCCCTGTTTCCCTGGAAGGTAGGTGCTCCAGTGGTCTCCTTCATTTAACGACCTGCAGGGCAAAGGTTTATCTCCACACTTACTTTCTGCTGTGTCCCATGCAATTTATTGTATTTGATTGAAGGTTGGACTTGATGATCTTGGAGGTCTTTTTCAACCTTCATGACTCTATGATCATGTGATCTATTAAGTCTCGCTGAACTTGTAGGGGTTTCCCAAGCAGGAAATTAGCTGTGAACTGTTCAAGCTGCCGTGAGTCTGGATAAAATTGCCGAGGTCAAGTAGCAGTGGCAAGAGAATCACCATTTGGAAAGTTCACAGCAATGAGAAAGTTTTTCCTTATTTTGGAAAGCTGTACTTTAAGTGTATAATATCTGAATGGTATAACCTGATCTATGGTGTTTGAAACATTTTTTGCACAGTACACTCCCAGAGGTTCTTTGAGAGGTGCAGGGAGGCAAAAATGGGAAACAAAAGATGAAAATAGTGAGGAAGGTTTGGAGGATACCTTTTCTCCTCACAGAGTCCATAGATAGCAGTTCACTGGTTTTCTTTTGCCATAGAATATTGGGAAGAGAGTTTTTTCCCCATAGCTACTAGGATTTCTACAAGACTTGATGTCCCACAACAGGGAAATGTTCATTCTCAAGACTAAGGAAAATTCACAAAAATTGTACTTCTCCCAACATGTTTCAGGATTAAAATAACAGGTCTAAGTGGGGAGACTGACTGGGACAAAACTTTTAGAAACCAGAAAGAGAATAGATTCATCACCATTGCATCTTCCTTACTTCTTTGTCTGAAGGAATTTCTAAAAGCTGAACTCTTCTCCAGCTGGCTTTGGGGCAATCCAAATATACAAAAAAAAGGACTATTATTGCTATTTTTTCCCCCTTCATGTATATATAATAATACAAAATTATATTATACAATCAGAAAATATTTTATATATTATACTATATAAATGTAATTATATTGTTATAATATGTAGCGATTATTATAAAATAAATAATTGTTAAATTATAAAATATATATTTAATACATTATGGAGTGATGTAATAATATTTTTTCATATATGCAAATAAATTCACTAAAATGATTGGTTTAGTTGTGTTTACGCTACATTTTACTTTAAATCAAGTAAGTATGGGTTTTAAGTACTCTCCCACCCACAGAGTATGATGATTTTTGTCCTGAGTGTCTCTTGGTTCTCAGCTCTCAGAAAACATATTGAAGACTGAGGTCATACATTCCCCTCTTAAGCGTTCTTCTCCTAACCTTTCTCTTTCTTTCAAACCCTTTAGAGAGGTTGCCAAATGATTACAGTCACAAATGGCTACAATCCCCAGCTTCAGGACGATGGACAACAGTGTGGGACAGCATCCAGCCCATATGTCAGGTGCTGCAATAATTGTCTTCTCATTCTTGAACCACTTGATGTGGGAACATGGTACAGCTCTATCATGATGATGCTTGACTATTCAACTCTCAACTTCTACTGCTTTTCAAGCATCTCTGAAAATAATATATTTCATTTTACATTGAAAGTTCCATCATGAAAATAAGGGAATAAAAAATGTTTTAGTCTGGAGACAGACTTGGTTAGGTGTGTACTGAGTACAAGTGAGACTTCAGGGTTCATGAAGAAGTCTGGATTTAAAAAGAAAAGTTACAAAGCAAAGAAATTCAGTGTTCAAGGATGCATTTCACAAATAAGATATTAACTCTTAATCAAGAGAGACACCACAATCTTAAACCTATCCAGGTAAAGAAAACACCCTGTTTGGGGAAAGGAATATCAGAATTTCATTACACAAATAGTCATCAAACTGAGAGTTTGTAATGCAACATAAAATACAAGTTGTAAAGACATACTCCACAATGCATTTCATTTCTATTTCATTTTCCAGATTCATATTTAAACCAGAATGTAGTTACTGTTGTGTGAACTTAGCAAAGGGAAGCATAAAAATCTTTTGTTGTTCTTTCAAAAGGCAAATCGAAAGACAAAGTATGTGAGTTAAAAGCTAGAAAGATCTTGTACATAAGGGCATGCTCTCACTTGTAGATGCACACATAAATGCTCTCTTTCAAACTGTACATTACAGCCTGTGCATATGTATGAAGGTAATAGTATATACTTACACAGAAATATATTTCATTAATTCATAATTTCAAAATTGATAATTATTTCTCTCCTCTTGTCTTTTGAAACACATAAAATAAAATTGCAGAAAAGTAATTACAAATTGTTTTTAAACTACAAAATATTGCACCTACCTCTGTGTGGCTATGTCACAGTACAAATAAGAAATGGATGCTAGTGAAATCACCTGCTATTCTATATTAATGAAGAAAATGGACAAAAATGCATGATGAAATGCTGCATAATTAGTCTTATAGTCTAATTCATTGGAGTGGACTATATCTCCCCTTTTCTAAATTCTCATTGATTTTTCATGCATATAGATGATAATTTATTTTTCTGTAAAAATGCACTGGGTCCTGTATTTTTGTCTCTAATTGGAGAATTTTAATGTGTGTCCAAAAAAGCTCTCTGAAATGTCTTGTGTCTGATCTTTATTTTAATTGAAACAGGCTGGCAAAGTAATGCACATAAAGCTGCTAATATGTGTGTAGTTTATCTTCATTTAACAAAATGTCAGGTTTAGGACAGGAGAAACACAGAGTTTCCTAAGCTGTGAGGAATTTCAGAGTAATGAGACTGTGTTTCCAACATTACCAGAACAGTTTGAACTTTTTGAAGTAGTCAGAAGGTCCGTACATGAGGTGAAACATTTTGCCTCCTTATAATTTGTTTCCCTTTAATTCTAAAAGGCTATTCTGAAAGGTGTGCTGTCACTGATCGGCGTGTACAATTTGTACTAAGTCCAGTGGGGGTTGATACATAAATCAGCATCAGTGGATGTTCCCAACTACACCTTGCTCTTAAAATAATTGAAAAACGTGATTTTACTGTATAGTTCTTCA
>VZRZ01006331.1:780417-817768 GCA_013398175.1 Climacteris rufus | reverse complement strand
AAAAAAAAAAGAAAAAAAAGAAAAAGAAAAATAACTCCTGCCCTTAGAAAAACACCAGAAATGTCAACACATGACCTTGCACAAGGCAAAGAACACTGCTAAGTGACAGACTTCGAAATAATTTGCTATGCTGCTAGATAATTCCTACAGAAGAGGGAGAGAAATTAATAGATAAACAAGTGATGATTTCTGATTACATGAAGAGGAAACTTCTCATTTCAAAGCTCTTTGCTATTGTAGCATCAACGAGTATCCTTAGTTGGAAGGGACCCAAAAGGATCATCAAGTCTAACACATCACCCTACGTAGAACAGCCCCAAGAGTCACACATTGTCCAAATTCTTCTTGAACAACCTCTGACAGGCTTGATGCTGTGACCCCTTCCCTGAGGAACCCATTCCAGTGTCCAGACACCCTCTGTATGAAGAACCTTTTCCTAATGCTCAACAGAAAAAATCCGATAGTCCAGCCTTCCTGTTGAATTATAAGTAAAATTATTTCAGTCTTTTCTGCATGGATTATTCGTAAACAGGGGTACATGGAGATGTTTGAATTATGACATGAACTGAATAGTAAGCAAACATATAATATAAAGACATGGCACATTGCAGCAAGAGCTACCACTGTTCTCACCTACAGCAGTTCAAAGGACTACCTTATAAATTGATTTAAGAAAATGACATTTCCCCTCTAACCCCTATTGTATTGGTTCTAATGAAAGTAGAGTTCAGCAGCCCTGCCAGCGCTGTGCTTCAGTTGATAACACAGCGGTGTTTTGGCTACTGCTGAGCAGCACTGTCCCTCTAACATTCTCCCCCATCAAGGGTCAGGGAGTGGGCAAGACCTTGGGAGGGAAAACAAGCAGGCCAGCTGACCCGGAGGAACCAAAGGGATATTCCATACCATATGACGTCAGCTCAGATATAAAATCCGAGAGAGAGAGGAGAAGGGGGGGCACTCTGTAATGTCTGCCTTCCGACGGAACCACTACGCGTGCTGAGGCCCTGCTTCCCGGGACGTGCCTGAACATCGCTTGCTGATGGGAAGTAAAGATTGACTTCTTCTCTTTTTGCTTATGCACACGCAGACTCTGCTTTTGCTTTATTTTTCTGTCGCTTCAATAAAAACTGCCTTATCTTGACCCACTGATTCATCTTGTCCTTTCCCCTGTCCCTCTGGGGGAGGGAGCTATAGGGCAACTCGGTGGGCACCTGGCACCTAGCCAGAGTCAAACCATCACACCTATCTAGGTTATTTTGCTGAAACTGCTGAAAAGAAGAAGATTCTTCATAACAGATGAAAGTTAAGTCTCCTGGGAGGCAATGAGACTCTTCTTGTCACCTACATGGTTATTTGCTTTCCATTTTCTTACCTTCATTACTCAGAGGTATCTGTACATTTTTAACAAAAACATGAAAATATAAATGGTAAACGGAAGCTTTTCATGTAGCTCTCTTCCTAAGGTAGAGTGGAATTCAGGACTTTTGACCTCAGTATTTTGAAGTACTGTAAATGTATCCACTTACGGTATTTTCTCATCTGTGAAAGGAGAAAAAAAAAAAGGAAAACTGAATTTGAAACAAGCTAGAGGCATGAAATAAAATGCTATAAATACAATATATCTTTTATATCACAAAGTTTGTAAGATTCAAAAGAAGAGCTGTGGGAAAAAAGCTATTGAACTTTCCTTGGAGGGTGACAGAAATAAATGTCCTACTCTAATCTACCAGCCAGTATGGGACTAGAGTCTCTCCAATCAGAAGACATTGAGATCTGTATATGAAGTGCATGAAAAAGAAAAGGAAAAAGAAACACCCCAGTAGTTCTAACCTTAACACGCTCAGAGATACTCACAGACTTCAAACAGGCAAAAAAAAAGTCAATAGACACTGTAATAGACACTGCTCTTTAGACAGAAAAACTCTTGGAAATATTCTGATAAGTGTATCATCCTTTAAACCAATGAGATACCATATTTGGAAGTGGAAGAAGTTGTAAACCGTGGTATGAAGATGTGGATGTTAAGGACTCACCACACTAGGTACTGAGACTCTTCCTCACAATTTGGTATTTTTCCTTTTATGCCCCATCGACACAGCTGAGAGGAGTACTTTGGGTAAAGGAACTTGATTTACAAACCTATATTGTTCTGTTTGGGTCTCAATCACAAAATCCTCTCAGGAATCCAAAGTGCACCCATCTTGCTGACATTGGGGCTGGATGGATGTGTACAACCCTGTGTTAATAAGGGCAGGACACTCTAGCATCCAGTGCTGGCACTACAAAGAGCAGCAGCCTGAGCATCCAGGGAGGTTTCACTGACACTTTTCCCTCACAGGAAGGATCTATGAGTACATGGTGGACCTTGGCCAATGGTCAGCACCCAGCATGTGGCAAAGCAGTGTCACTGCTAAGTTATGAGCTACTGATTAACATCTAACAATAATTAATTAATGTTAATGATATCATCAACCTGAAATTAGTATTATGAGGTTTATGTAACATCTCGTCTTATAGTCACGAAACTGAGTTCCATTCAGCATTTTTAGACAACTTGTTAATTTCCTAACCAAAATATTGAAAGTAAAATGATAAATTTTTCTTTAGTTCTACTGGGTTTATTTCATGCATTAGACGTCTTGCAGGGATGTTTGTTTTGGCTTGAGCCACTCTGCAGTGTCACAAGTTCTGTGTCTTCTGAGCTCCTGGTGCATTTTTTAAAGATCTCAGAGTTTCAGATAATTGGACTGGGAACTGTTTCCTGTGCACTGGTTGCAGATTAAGGAAATTAAGGGAGCAACAGTTAGAAAGGTGCATTTCTGATTTAATTTGCTCTCTGGAATGACAGAGCTATTCAATCAATTTCGGAGCACTGCTATTATTCTGGAAGACTGCCAGCCAGGGAAATATAACTACCATTTTAGCTGGATTTGAAACAAACAAAATACAACAGGGAAGCAATTGTCACTGTTGTAATATAAAAGAAATGAAGGTTTGTAGAACAAGCTGACTTAATAAGTGTTGGTTTTTAATTAAGGAGGAAGTAATTATTTTAAAAAACCTTTCTTTGAAAGGCATCTGTTGATGTGGACAAAGACACAAGATGACGTGCCTTTTTTTTTCCCAAGAAAACAGAACTAGGAATAAAATTATGTGGAAAGCAAAGAAGAAATTTTACAAGTGGAGAGTGGATAAATAGGTATAAGGAAGTACAAGTTTAAAATTATTGTTATTGCACACTTGGCAGATTAAATAGTAGAAGAGATTGCTGTTAATGAGGATAAAGATACTTTCTTTGTTACTTGACATCTATAAATGCATTTTGTACATCTTCTGGAAGGGAGTTTGAATGAATATGTATTAGACATTTGGTTGCTGCTATTTGGTTATGTTCCTCTGTTCTTTATACTGAACAATAATAGTACCAAAACTGGAGAACTGTATTAGTGGGTCACTGATTGTCTCAGAAGTAGGCATGTTATAGTATGCTTGGCCATTGCTGGCCTGCTTTGGATTAAGTTGAAGTTTAAACATGGAATGTCATCTAACATTTATAATATAAGCCATTGTCTTATGCCGAAAAAACAAAACAAAACAAAACAAAACAACCCTGTCAGATTTTTCCTAAATTCTCACTAAAAAAAAAAAAAAAAAAGATTGTTTTCTTTTAAGCTCATAAATACTGAGGAGACTCCAAAAATTACAGCAGACATTTAAGTTTAGATAGATTCATTACAACTTGGCTCAATTTGAATTACAAAAGAAGATATATTTGGTACTCTGAAAGAGTTATATTTCATAAACTATGAAATGCATACAAGTACCTGAAGAGGATGGAGTCAGGCTCTTTTCAGTGGTGCTGAGCAATAGGACAAGAGGCAACAGACAGAACTGGTACGCAGGAAACTGAAAACTCAATGAATTTTTGAAATCTCCAAGATTTAAGACTGTCAAGAATCTCTATGTTAAGGAAGGAGTAAAAGAAAAACAGTAAGAGGAAAAAATGCTCAGTCTAATCACTCCAATAAACATATCAGGAGTAAGTTCTGGGTTTATGAACAGGAAAAGAACAATTAGCAATTTATATCTTAGCTATCAAGTAATGTAGGGCTTAAACAGGAATTGCCAGAATTAGAGCTGAGAGCTGAGACCTTACAAAAAAATGAAAGAAACTGTTGCCCTGACTTCTGCAGTTCTGGATGTTATCATTCTTTTGTAACTGGTTCTCAGATATTCTCTGTAAACATAGCCATGTTATTGTAACAGTATCTTTTTATTTACATTCCTTTCTCCTGGGCACAGAAGTTTGATGGACATTCCCTTTGACAAGTGTGATTGAGGGGAGGCTCTTTGTCTCCTCCAATCCACAGTGATTTATAAGACACATATATAATAAAGATGGGCAAGGCCCGATGCACTTGTTCCTTGATCTCAACAGGTGTCTGTCTCCTTCTTTTGTGTCATTACTCCATTAAAGGAACAAAAATAGATGATAAAAAGCAGCATTCCTAAGTAGAGAACCAGAAGGGATAATCTAAGAAGTCTCCAAAGTCAAATAATTACTCTCAGTTCTCATTATAAAAGCTTCAAACACATAAAGGCAAGGTGAGAAATGAAAACAGAGGTGTTGAAATGACCACGCTAGAACAGGAAGAAAAGCTTCAGGAACTCTACAGAAACCTGAAAGATACAGCAAAACAAATGTTAATTCTGGTAACAAAAATCTTGGCTAACTCAAGCTTAGTATTAGTACATATAAAAGGACTAAGTATTTAAAGCAATAACAAAAGGATGAAGAGATTGAGGAATTATTACATCTGGAAACTTGTTGTCTAGAGTACGCATATTTTTGGAATAAATTTTGAAGGAAATATTGGAAACTGAGATGTAAAGGGGAAATGAGGATAAAATGTAATACAATTCACCTAAACGTAACAGCTTACTTAAAGGAAATTTATTTCCATCTCTGAAATTCTTCCATCTCTGGGTTTTCAATAAATTTAATCTAGTGAAAGTTTGTCAAATATTGTCATGATTGAGGAAGATACAAGTGACTATTTAAAAAGCAGACAAGGAAGGGTTAAATCAAAGGACTGTAATGTAACTTTTGGTACTGAAGGATCTATGAGTACACGGTGGGCCTTGGCCAATATCAGACTTGAGCTATTAATAATTATTAGATTTTGTTTAATATCTTTGCATTTACTCTACCAAAAAAAAATTTAAAAAAAAAAAAGAAAAGAAAGAAAAGTAGGCCATAACTGCTCTGTAAAAATATATATGGGAAAAAATATTAACAAGACAGAAGATGTATTAAAAAAAAATTGTGTCTTCAAAAGAGATATAAAATGCTTGTAAGAGCAATTTACTGTAATTATAAGGTTTCTAATGCTTGGAGTTTTGGACATTTGGGATGTAGAACAGCTTTCCAGCAGCCATCACTGAAGATTTAAAAAAAAGTCAAACCAGACACCTAATAATTTATAATAGTGTCCTCTATTAGATTACGAGTCTCTGTATTGGGCATTATCTGTGGTGGCAGGTGGTTGGTTTCACTTACCTCAGAGGTCCTGTACAGTCCTCAGCACCTTAGTGCAATTACCTAACAATTTTACATCTCTGAAAGAAAAAATATGCTGTAAATTTATACCAACCCTGGCCTTGCCTCTTGCTTTCCAGCACTGGACTCTAAGTCCAAGGCACTGGCCTTGTGTGTACCATATCACAGCTTTCATCTGTACCTGAGCTGCTTTTCAGCTCAAAATGCTGGGACTACCATTTCTTGTAACAGCATGAGCTCTCCTATGGCTCATATACTACAATTAGTAAAGTAGAAGTTGTTTTTTTTTTTTTAATTTTCCAGAAGATATAGTTTTTGTGAATATGAATGATGAAGGTGAATAGCATTGACAAGTGATTACAAAATTTGTTTGGACAACAGCAAATGTAAATCAGAAAACCAAAGTGCAAAATGCAAATCAAAGCTGCATGACTGATGTGAGAAATATAGAAATAAATGTAAAAACCTGACAGAGAACAATCAAAATTTTCAGTTAAAATTCCCTAAACACAAGCCAAGACCAGAAGTCATTAAAGTAGTATATTTTCGAAGTGATATTTTCCAGACTATTAGCATCTTAAATTTCATCTCCTGTGTAGAGTGAAAAATGAGCCAAGTCTTTTAAAACATAGTCTTTTAATGTATTTAGATACAGCACAAAAGAAATTAATTTCTTTCTTTATGTGATTGGCAGCACCAATAAAAGACGTACTCTGACTTTTCAGAGAAATGCTTCTTACGGTTGTAAAATTGCATGTTTTTTTTTTTAAAGAGGTCTCTAATCTTAGCAAAAGTTACATCAAGTAGAAGATGTAACCTGATTAAACAAGCTCCTTCCAGGCTTTGAGAACTAATTGTTGAAAATGCTTTGCCCCAAATCTACAGTGTCTTTGTACAAGTAAATTTTTTTTTTTTTTTTTAATCTTTCATCCAGGTGTTTCTCAGAAAGTAAATCAGGCTTTGATGTTGAATCCAAGTGATGGTGATGGTTTCCAGTGTGAATTCACAGATGTCTAGTAAAGCAAATGCTGGCATTTATGCCTTTCCCTCTTTAAGGGCACATAAATTGATCTCTTCATTGTCTTTGGCCAACAATTTCATTTAGCTTGTCAAAACTGAACGGTTTTGAGATCTCATGCTTCAGTAAGATCTGGTAGAAATTATTCAGTAATGTTATTTACAGGACAGACAAATAGAAATGTAGAAAAGAGAAATTTCACATATTTGAGAAACAAGGTATTGTGGTGGATCCATCCACCTCACCACACCTGGGGCCTGGCCTAGGATCTCAGGAGCTCCTAACAAACCTTGACCAGACCAGTTGGGGGGTGAAGCATCTCTGACTGTACCATGGGCTCTTGCATAAAACAGGTGAGAACAGCACTGACTGTAACAGGAACATCAGCTGCCTGGCCGAAGTGGGAACAAAGGATAATCAATCATCCCTGATGGCCTGTTGTTATCATGAATCTATAATAAGTCGTTGTTATAACTGTAGTACATCCTATTTAATCACTTCAAAATTATTTAATTAATGAATGACTAACTGCTGCTAAATCCTTTTGTACCCTCATCTTTTGTATTTACAGCCTTACTCTATTTTACCAAGTAAATAATTCTAAATTGACACTCATCTGATTTTCCTTTGTATACTTCATCTATGTTTTTAAGTACTAAAGTTAACCTCATCAAAAAACTCTGTTAAATTTGGACTTCCACAAATTCTTATCAAAGCCTGCTTTTTGCTAAAATCTTTGATGGTGATCCTTTAAAACCACTCATTAATGACACAACACTATAAGTACAGGTAAATTAGTTCAAATGTGCCTTGAATTACCCCATAATACTGTATTTTCTCCACCTAAATGAAGAAGGGACCTCCTTGTTATTGTTCTCTTTGTGGTGTAAACTGTAGTGTTTTGTGCAGATATTTTCAAAATTGCTAGGTGTGTTTTGTGTCAGCTTGTGGTATGAGCATGTATTGTTATGAAATGAGAGTGGGTGATATTAAAGAAATGCCACTTGAGAAAAAAATGTGTAAAATAGGAAAAAAAGTATTGCTGACAAAGATTTAAAAATTGTGTAGGAGCTGAAGACCATCTCTGCATGAAATTCAACATACCTTAACGCTGCTAGACACCACAATGGTTAAGAATAGAAAGCAACAGTTACTTAAGCACCACAAGTTGTCTTCAAGGCCACAATTTGAAAAACTGAAAAGACATACTCCTATTTTCTTTCTTTCAGAGCTTTTAGAAGATTTTCAATGATGCTATTCAGGTCATAAAAAGAAGATGTTGCAGGGAAACAGGCAGGAGAAAGTCCTTCTCTAGCCTGTGCTTCTATCTGTGAAGTTCTAAGCACCCTGTTCCTTTCATAATGAAAATATTTTTTTCTTGGAATCTGATGCAATACATAACAGAGGCACAACTAGGAAAGATGGAAGAAAAGAAAACGACCAACAGCAAAACTGAAATGAAAGAGAAGACAATTTATGTTTGGTGTAGCATGTGTGTGGTAAAAACACTCACTTTTGCAGGCAAGAATCTGAAGACTGATGAACTGCCCTTTCATGCACTTCTGATCAGAAATAGATTGATCAGTTGAAGAACCAAAAGGCTGTCGCAGTAATGACACACAAAGAAGGAGACTGACACCTGTCAAGAGCAAAGGAATAACTGCCGGCGGACCCCGCCCATCTTTATTATATAAGTGTCTCAGAAATCATAGTGGATTGGAGGAGCAGTTGTGCCGTCCCTCAATCACACTGGTCAAGGGAAATGTCCATCAAACTTCTGTGCCCAGGAGGAAGGAATGTAAATAATAAGTTATCG
This sequence comes from Climacteris rufus, assembly GCA_013398175.1. Lineage (NCBI taxonomy): Eukaryota > Metazoa > Chordata > Aves > Passeriformes > Climacteridae > Climacteris > Climacteris rufus. Next base: position 809,374 of record VZRZ01006331.1, on the reverse strand, counting down.
TTACAATAACATGGCTATGTTTACAGAGAATGTGTGAGAACCAGTTAAAAAAGAATGAAAACATCAGAACCACAAAACTCAGGGCAACAAAAAGCCTAAATGTGAATCACTCTTTTTAAAAGAGATACCAGCTCAGAAGCTGCATGTAGTAGCACACATGTAATACAAGGGGATTGCATGTATGTTCTCCTGCCTAACCAAGAAAATCTTACTTAAATTTCTTCATCTTGCATTCTTTTTTTCTTATTTTTAAATAGAAACAAGAATAAAATTCCAAAGATCCCATTTTCACAGTTGCAATTTAACCAATAAAACTCAAAAGCTCCACTTTCAGGAGCACCGAAAACCAGGATTGCTTCAGAAATTGATATGAAGAATAAATTTCTTGTATTTCAAGTTTCTGACATACAAATTCCTTATTCCTTGTATCTGCTTTGAAAGCTCACCTAATGAATGTGGAAAACAGAGGGCAGAGTTATGTCACAGGGCTGTTCCTATGCAAACAGCAACTGTGGGATTTGTCTCTGAGCACAAGTTAACTCATTGTCAGTGTCTACAAAATTCCTATCAGGAGTATGCACAAGAGAATGTGCTTAAGGAACCAAAATGAGGCCTATAACATTATCATTTTTCATGCCTTTTAAAAGATAATATAAGCACTACTATACAAAGTAATTTGGCTGCGTTTTTTACTATGCCTGGCATTCACAGAGGCTGTAAAATCTCTTTTTCATGAGCAACTATAGACATGGATTTTACAGAAAACAAATTTAAAAGAAAAAGATAGAAATTGCTGCTGTTTCAGATTACAAAAGTATTTTGGAGATATTTGGAAGTAATAGATATAACAGAACAGTCTTGGAAAACCTGATACTTAGCCATCACTCTTAATAAAAAAACCAAATACTACCTGATCTAGTAAATTTACATTGCAGCAATTATGGAAATGGGACAGGTTTATTTTCTTTCAATATTTTAAAACGTTTTCTCAGTCATGTTTATTCTAAATCTTCATGCTTCTCTGCCTCTAGCTGTGAAAAGCAGAGGACAGAGAGGTGTTAAAGAAAAAATCCATTTGTCTCTGACTTGTCACAAAGACAAAATTTTGACCGTTTATTCTTTACTTCAAATATTTAAGCCTGAAATTCCTTCCTGTCCATTCTTTGTTCTATTCAAACTTCTTGTCATACAGGGACCCTTAAACTTTGCTGAAAGGCTTTATTGGCAATATGCCAGGTCCCCAAGTCTGCAGCTAAATTAAACAAGCAGATTGTCTCTGCTCTAATACAGAAAGACTGTGAGCCTCATATTTGTAATGAAAGCAGTTGCCTACTGAAACTATTCTAGGAGAAACAAAAACACATGCTTAAATTTCTCTTTAGAACTTAATCACATTATTCCCTTTGTCTTTAGTGGGATTTAATCACCTGTTCATTGCTTGTGATTAAGCACTTTCCTGCCATTTGATGCTTTCTTCTATCCCTGCAACAGGGCTTCAACCACAGCTACCAGGTACACAACCACTCCAGTGAATATCAGCACACGAGGCTTGCAGCACACAAGCTGCAGCTAAACTCACCCTGTGGCATGAATGACTCCTGTCCTTTGCATCCCTGTGGTGTGCAGTACATTGCCTTAAATCAGAGAGCCCTTATAAATGTGCACCACAACTCCTCTGCTGACATGTTTTTCTTAAATAAAAGCTAAGTATGCAGAGAGATACCAAAATCATCCCAAAATGGAGCCACACAGAAACAAGGTGACCACACGGTGGTAAGGTTTATCTGGCACTCCCTGAGCTGTACCAGTAATGTGCTTGCATTTGCATTCTTTGTTCTTAGGTTTTTGGGGTTCTTTTTCCTGTACAGTTTTCTGACCTCTACTTCATTTTCCACCAATATTGTCCTGTACCCACACAGTTGCAATATTTTTGCACACTACACACACATTTAGAATCAATAGACAAAACTCCCTGAAATGGTTCAAAACAGAAAACTTTTGAAAATAATATGCTGAATTCAATTAACCGAAAAACAGAAGCTTTGAATAGCTATTCCAAAGAGATATATTTTTGAAGACCAACACAAAGCTTACAAAAATTGATTCTCCAAAGGTCACTTTCATCTTATTTTCCCAATAGCTGCTGAAAACAGAACACTCTACATCTCTAAAATAATTACAGAGAAAAATAAAAGTATTCATAAGTTCTTGATGCTGTGCATACTGAGCGTAAAGCTGTCTTTAGAGACAAACATAATTGTAATTCATGAAAAACCACTTAAATGAACACCGGGTAATTCTTTGAAAGAGTTCTTAACCTTCCTGTACTACTTCAAAACTTGGTATTTTAGGGACCTGAACTCACTCTATTAGTTTCTCTGCATAATTTATAACTAAATTTTGAAACCTACTTCTGCAATTTTCACATGTATAGGTCCGCATAATAGCTTTATGTTTCTCTGTCTTTTGGGTTTTTTTGTATCAAAGACCAATTTAAAAAAAAAAAAGTTATTTATTTGTGTTTACAGCAAGTGTTTCCAAAGTGTTCCCTGTGCTTTCACTAAATTTATGATCTATAATCACAAACTAAATCACTGTCCTCATCCTTGTGCATGCAGGGACACATTTATAGGCAATATATGCAGAGAGAGATGCGGATAAAAAAGAGCTCTGGCTCTTCAGGCAGGGCTTACATGACAAATTTTAGTGGCTCCTCAAGGGAGGCTCAGTGGACCCACACTGGGGACTTCCAGACCCTGTAGCCTGCAGAGATGTGTCCCTTCCTGAGCTTATGTGCTTCCTGCAGAGTGTGCCTGTTCCAACAGGGAAGTTAAAGAAAGATTCCTAGAGTTTCATAAAGATCCAGGACGAGGTCTGGTTCTGAGTGTTTTGGCCTTCTCTGAATTTCTGACAGTCAAAACTAGATGCTTCTAACAACCACTCTCCTACCAGTTTCAGCTGTTCCACTGAGTCCCCAATCTACCAAAGTCCTTACATGACCTTGGGTAAGTCACTTAAATATTTATCCAAAACTTTATCTTCCTATTTGTGCAATGGAGTAGTTCCTTTCTTCTCATATTGGTAAATATTTAGAATTTCAGTGCACTCAGTGATAATAATGGAAGCCATTAAGTACCTAAATCAGCAAATTTGCATTGATCTATGATCCATCTGTTAAAAAACAATACTTTACAAACATAATCAGCAAAATATGTTTTGTCCTATTTTGGGAATACTTTTGCTATTGTCAAGCTGAAACTAATAGAAGTTGCTTATGTTTCCAACGTAGGTTTGTACTTAACCCTTTTTAGATATAGACTAGTTCTTCCCAAAAATATAAATGTTTTTATACCTTTCAAAACAAAGTGCTATAAATACTAGTCTAATTGTTTATATTTTACACAAAGGAATCCAGCCCATGTTATGACTCACATGGAACTTGTTCAGAGCATTCACGTCTTCACATCTTCCTATTGTCCCTTTTTATTCACTCTACTATCTAAATTATGCAAGTTTTCTAAGGGCTGTGATGTGGTTTTTTTTCGCTGCCTTGAATAATTGTTTGTTCCTTTCTGATGATTTGTTTGCTGAGCTGAAGTGGCCATAGCAGGACATAATCAATGAATTTATTATTAATTTTCCTTTCTGCAGGAACAAAAACATCTTACTGTATAATTTGTTTTCTGAGGTCTTCAGACCTATATAAGCACAAAGCCTAAATTCAGCTTTTTAGGTTGTTACACAAGCAAAAATTCACATTAAAAATTACATTCCTGTCAGCTTTTTAAAACACATCCTAATTTAAGAAAACAGAAATTGTTCCATATAATGCTTGCCCCTAGAAACTGCTTCTCTAACAGCTGAAAGAATGAAATGTAAGTAAATTTTGTCTGAATACTTAATATGTTATTAACATATTTCTCTGTGTCATAACACACCCCCAACTATTCACAGGGCCTTCAAGATTGTTCCCCCCTTATATCTTTTTCACCACAAAATAATTCTTGCACACGCTGCACATTAAGCTTCTGAAAGCCCAAAGGACAAAGGAACAAAACAGTTTCTGTTTCTCCTTATTCTGCTTTTCTCCAAGGGCAATGGCATAAATTAGTAGAGCTACACAAGAGCCCACAATCACCAAAGCAATACAAATTGCTCAATTGCCCTTCTCAGGCCAGCTCACCAGAGCTGCGACCCAGCAGGTGCACTGTGACAGGATTTATAACAGGGTAGCTACAGCAAGGGTAGCGAGACAAGTTTAGTTAATTAGCTAAGTATAGCACCAATTCCAGAGAGCACTGCCTCAAATTTCCCTGTCAGGGAATTATTTAGATCTTGGAGTATCAGCTTTCTCTTCTTGCTACTAGGTTTTCTTTTCTTAGTACATCAGAGCACTGCATACCACTTGCCACCCTGTAGGAAAGCAATTTTTCAGCCCTGGTTTGCACTGCAGACAAACACCACACGGATCATCCCATCTCAGCTTATTCTTGTGCTGCTTCCATACACTCATCCACTAATAATGGTGATTCCCACAGTCTTCTTTCCATCTGAATGTAAATTTTACCAGTGTTGAGTACAAGTCTTGCTTATGATTTTCAGAGACATCAGAACTTTATAGAACTACTTTCCTTTTTTCCTTTTATGGTTTTGAAGTGAAAATTGAAGTTTACCCAAGATTTTACAGGAATTAATATATAACAGTTGGAACAAAATTTCATGTTTCTGTCAGGAGATAAACTGCTACCTCATGATTAGGGCCATCTTCCCCTGTGCAAGAAGAAATGACATATACTGGAAGCATATATTCCACATTTTCATTGCAAAGGCAGTTGTCCTCTTGCCAGACAGAGTGAAGCTCAGTTAGGAAAGAACATTTTAACCTAAATTATTTATATCTCTTATAAGAGAATTTTATTGAATTGAATTTTCTAGAAGTTGAGAGGTTGCTTTCAAAAACCACTTAACTTAGAAAATCATTATACAACTAAACAGTCTGGCTTTGCTGCAATATACATGGAGGCAGAGGGACAGATGCTGACTGACTGTGATTGGTTTTCAACCAGGTCTCTGTTATATTATCATGGCCTCTGCTATATTATCATACAAAATTAATTTGCTTAAAATATCAGAGTCAATCAAGGTATCCATAATTTTTAAAGCAAGCCTAGTCATTACAGTTAGAAAATTAGAGTGTGTATGTAATGTCAATGTTGTGCATTGATAGCAGCTACCAGAGAGAAATAAGTTCTGAAACCATCTAAAGACTTTTCTAAGTTCATAGTCAAACCCTACAGAATTTTTCGAGGAGAAGAAAAACCCACATGATTTGGGATATTGTCACAAGATCTCTTGGGAATCAAGATGATTAGACTTAGTTTTTTGCAGTCTGTTTTTGCAGTGAAAAAGGTTAAGAACATTTACATAAACTGCTGGATCATTATTACAGTAAAGATCATAATTTCTTAAACTGTTAGAATGTTTCTGAAGCAATTTTGTGACCAGGCTTCTTTTCTTAGAGGAAAATATGACTCCCTTCAGCATCAGTCAGAAGATTCCCAGAGTAAGCAAATATACCTGTACTTGTACATATAAAGACTAAAATCAAGATGTTCTGTAAAATCCATAAAAATTTCAAATATTTTGATACAACAAATGGTGGAACATATTGTCTAAGAAGTTCTACAGGATCAACCCTTTACTATCTGTTTCTAAAACTAAAATATTTTCAGCATTATCATGACATATGAGAATGGAGTACAATTTAGTACGAATCAATAGAATTTTTCATTGTCACATGCAACGGGCCATATTATTTACATTCACTGAACTAACAAGACCAGTCTGCAACAATATAATTTTCCAGTTCAGTAATTTCCTTTCTTAATAACTCTTAACATTAATAAAGCTATACCCACAACAGTATTGGATTTATTGGACATAAAATAAACTACATTTTAACAACTTCAGCAGACATTGCCAAGTCCTGAAGTCAGCCAAGACAATGTTCTGCACAGTCTCAGTGCAGAAAAGAGCGTTAGAGGGAACAAGAAAGATCTTGTCGTTAATGTTGAGATAATTTACTTGAAGTGCTTTTGTGGAACTGTACTCCAACTCTCTACATGACTCCAAGCTCCTTGGGTGACACACAGGCTCTGTCACACTTTCATCAGAAGAGCTCTTCCAGTGGGTCTACAGCTGGTTCTTACCACCATATATGCATTTAATTAAATGTAATACAGAGTCAACAAATGTACACATGAAGTCTGAGTGCAACAATTTCCACCCCAAAAGTCTTAAGCAGTGTTCTTCTTTCTAGGCTATGAAAGGAAGGCAAGCCTGTAATGCACCCCAGGACAGCTCCCAGGAAGGTTGTTTCCCTTAACAAAATGAAATCCCAGCATATTTTCAACTGTCTGTGTTACCTCACAGGGGTTCTAGTAAGCACACATGGAAGAATTACCCAAATATTGTGGTAAAACACACAAGCAAACAGATAGTCAGGAAAAAAGAAGGTCGTGAACTTCCAGGCTGAGCTACAATGAGCCACAGCTATTTTTTCATATAGACATATCCACAGGGTGGAGCACACTCATCTGATGTTTGCCACATCCCAGGGACAGTGTCAGATGAAGATTCCCACTATGTTCTTTCGCTCACACTGTCTTCATAGTTTGGTTTTGGTTCTGTCCCATGGGATGTTTAGAAAACCCTCAGGGTCAAACAAAAATTCACCTTATGCTGAGACTGAACTCCAGCTATACCTTGACAGTGAACAGTCACTGTCTCTTGCAAGATACTTTTCCCCCCACAATGAGTGTCTATATGAGATAGCTATTCAAGTGCTTTGTACTAGTGATTTCTCATCCTATTGAAATGAAATCACAGCAAAACAAATAAATAAATTAGCAGGGTAAAAGGGACTTCTTATGAGAATGTGGAAATCACAGAAGTTTATCCCACATACAATGGGATAAATGTGATGAATGAGTTGAGGCTTTTTGGATTAGACTTTTTGAACAAAATAGGGCAGACTGTGGAATTTACAGTGATAATATTTCTATCTAGGACTGCTAATATGTGCACATATTTTTATAATTAGAATTGCTAAAAATTTTTTTAAAGAGAAAAGAGAATTTGCAGCAGCTCAGTCTCACAGCATCAAACTGGACAAAAAAAGAAAGAGAATGCATTTTCCTTAATAAACCTTTAGTTTGAATCTGTCTGTATTTTTAAGAAAAAAGGAATAATTTCAGCTTCCTGACAGTAAAATGTAATCTTTTATAAGAAGCTGAATGCTTAAGTGCCAATTACAGTAAATGAAAACTCTTTACAAAATAATAGCTTTTTATTTTTTCTTAATATAAGACAGGAGTAACAGATGTCAGCATCTTACATTGAAAGGAGAGAGTCTGGGAAAAAATGTAGAAACCTCCTTTAAAAAAAAATTATTGAACAAAAACCATTTGCTAACCACCACTTCCCCCTACCCAATTTCTGCCTTACTTATATTGAAGAGTAAGTGAGGAAAAGAACAAAACCAAAGAAGCAGTGTTTAGGAATCTTGGGAGTTCAATTAATTTTCATTGCATGGCTGACAGGCCCCCAGTAAGAGAGGAAAGCAGGTAACTACTCTGTGCAGGTGTACTGAAACTCTAACTCTTTAGCAATGCAAGTTAGCAGTGGTAGATAATATCCAGTGAAATTACATTTTCTTAGTCTGCCTGATTTAGCTGTGAGATATTTTAGCTGGTTTTGTACTTTGAGATGTATTTGTATTTCAATAAAGCTTTATGAATGGAGGCTGAGCAAAGATTCTTCAGTCTCTTTTATGCATTCTTGTGCTCATCAGCACTTTCTCTGCTGAACTATAAAACAGCAGAACAACAATGTCACAGTTTTCTGGTTTATTGCCATGTCATTATATTTGTCACACTAAAGACCACTTTAAAGGGTGGGCATTTTAGTTCTTTTGAAGTAGATTTGAAGCAATTGATCAAAACATTTCATGAATTTCAGGTTCCCTTAAAACAAAACAGAGGATGTTTCCACAGTACCAGAGACTTTATTTATTCTCTTGCATCAATACAGCAGCCCCTCAGCACACTTATGCACCGAATGAGGCAGACAACCCATAAAAAAGCTGTTAATCACTTTGAATAGCCCAACTGCCAGATAGTTTGTTAATTCAGAGCACACTGTTCCAACTGCAGTTGTGGCTTCAGGATCTGGCCAGCACCATGACACTGCTATATTTCTAAATTACTTCCCCTTTTGCTTTATAGAACTTCATTCCTGATATAACTCCTCAGAGTCTGAGAAACTCCTGCCAAGGGCTAAAGGTTAGTTTTAAATAAACTGACAACACACCTACTAACTTGGTCCAGATATAGTCTATTTTACTTCTCACTACAGTGAAATCAGGTTATGTCCTGTGAATAGTTTCTCAGTGCAAATGGGAGCTGCAGTAAGGTCAGACCTGGAATTTCCTGAAAAATACTGGGACATAAAACAATCCTGACCAGTCGAGCCAGAGATGTGTGACGTTAAAGACTGCTGGGACTAAAAACACTGCTTTCTTACAACTTGAAAAATTCCTTTCTTTTGGATGTTCAGTCCTGCCACATTCTGCTTGGTGACATAAGCAGAGAAATCTATGCACAAAGAGAGCAGACACAGTCTGTGTTGAACCTCATTTTTCAGAAATAAAAAAATTTGGATCTTTCTGTCTGGCTCAGGAGAGGGAGAAAACAGTTATGTCCCACACTTTGGGATGATCTTTCTTTTCTACCTGGGCAGTAGCCTTCTAGCTAAGCTCTGCACAGTGAACCAGTCAGGACAATACTTTTAACATGTTTCTATGTTTATTTTACAGTGAGGGTGCTTTGAAAATCAGCAGTGTTTTGATCTGCTGGGAAAATATACTTTTTATGGACATATCATGCATTTGTTTATACTATTTACTATGAAATGTAAGTAGTTTTGACCATATAGCTCAGACATTTTATTAGAGTCAGCAAATTACTTCTGTTCTAAGATGCTGTAATGCTTCATTTATGTGTGTGTGTGTGTGTGTGTGTCTGTGTCTGTGCATAATCATAATCAAAACCATATATATTTATTTCAATTAATACTCAACCAAGGACAGTCATGGTAGAGAATAGGAATCCCTTTACCTGTAACAATACATAGCTTTTACTATAGTGTTTCAGAAACTAGGTTCTGAGGAGTAATTTTTTATTCTGCATCTACAGGAATCATTCCTTCTCAGTTTCAAAATAGATTTTTCAACACTGTGCTTTGACACTTTCCTCAGATTTTCTATTCACCAGAGTGACAGCTCAAATACTGTGTTCACTGGGAGGTGGAGATACACCAGTCTCAGAGACTGACATATAGAAATATGCAGCAGTGATTATGTATGCTTATATGATTTCTTTCTAACCCACTCTACATGGTTTTCACACTACCTATTATATTCTTTAACGATCAACAAGTTATTGAGTCTTCTTTTTTCTTTTTCCTTGGCACCATATTTAACAATCCTAGATGTTTAGAACTGAACAATTGCAAAGAAAACTCCTCCTGGTCTTTAAGGTGTTGGGTCTCTCAGGACTTATTCTTCTTACATGGGTTTGTTTCAAACAAATAGGGTATTTGTTTCTGGAGGAGGATGTGGTAGTATTCATCGCCAGAGGAACAGAGAGGGTTTCCTTTCAAGCAGCCATCTACATGTGGAAGCAAATAACTCTGCAGGCCTTGCAGGAGAGGTGACTCTTCGTGAAAACACAATAGCATTCTCATTCATAAAAATTCATCTCCTCTGGAAACTGGAGTCAGACTTGATGGCATTCTGTGTAAAGTTGGGGTCCACTGCTGAAGAAAGGGCAAAAGAACGGGAAAATGTGCATAGTCTGCTACATCTCCTATATCCACAACAGGTAAGTACTGGCTGAGGTACTTTTATTAACTTTGGAGAACAAATAACACAGACAAGTCATTAAGCAGTAAAGAAATTTAAGACTAAACAGACTCTGCTCTGTAACTTCCTGTCTCCTTTGCCACTGCAAGACAGTCACATTATGTAATTGTTTTTTATAAAAGAACTGTGAACCACTCTAATATGAGTTTATTCACTATTAGCACAGTGAAAGTAAAAGGCTCTTTACCCTCAGATAACAGGACATATACTTATTTCCCGAGTTTATTGTCAGTTGTGGGCCCATTGCTTTGTGCAGCATTTCCCATCAGCTTAACTATGTCTTCTTACTCCTGGTGACCCTCAAAATCCCCATTGAATTTTTCTGGCTTGTAAAATGAAGTCAAATTATTTTGGTCTAATCCCATGAGATGAGAATTCAGTTATTGTGGTCACAGTTATAGTCTTCCTCTGAACTCATTCCTGCCGAGATTTATATCACAATCAAATAAAATCAAACAGAATTTTCAGAAGGTTATAAACCAGGACTTAACATACTTCCCTCTGCTTCCCTACCTGTAATAAAAACATCCCTCCTTTAGTGGCATTAGTAATTTTTATTGTATTGAAAATCCTCACATTTATCCTGGGATGTAGGGCTTCCTTTTTTAGTTCCAGAGAATGAGTTCCCAGCACAAATTTTGTTCCTGAGAAGAAATTTTGCTACTTTTATCCATGTATGTAAACTTGCATTTTGTCCTTCTCACTCTGAAACACTTCCATGAGATGGTCAGGAATGGAATGCGTGCTGCTCACAGAGGAGCTCACAGAGCCTCACTAGTAGGAGGGAAGACCAGGACAAAGAGGTTGTGTCTTATGGTGGCAGATGATCTGTCTTCAGAGACACACATGGAGTCTGGGGGTTAAATGCACCATTGACTTTGTAAAGGTTTTACTCCCCTATGAACCTCCTGTAAACCTGCCTTTTCATGAGACGACTACTGCTCTTCCCATCCATCTAGTAACAAGTCCAGTGCACAGCAGTAGTTACAACAGCAGAAGTAAATAAATTCAGACATTTATTTCCAGCTTGATACTCGATTTTTTTTAGTCTAACTTCACTGTAAGGTGAATTGAAATTGTTTGAGGCCTAGGATAAAATGGGAAAACCTGTTTTATCTTGTTGCAGATTTGCTATCAAGAAAGAGGCCACAGTCTAGACATATTGCTTGAATTTAAGAGAAAATAGCTGTCTGCCTTTTAGCATGCTTCTGTACCAAATAGAATAATTGGCTCCTTGAAACAGAAATTAGTTCTTCATTCACAGTTCCTGGAAAGAAGCTCAAATTGGAAAAGTTGTCTAAAATAGATGAGTTTGGAGATAACATTTTGTTCAATGGAATTGACCCATTTAATTAAAATCTTAGTTGACAGTTGCTGTTTTCTTTCAAACTAGGGGACTCTGAGACTGAAGTGACACACATCACTAAAGATAGAGCAGTGCAAATAATGGGTTCTGTTCCAACTGCAATATGAAGAAATATCTTTTGAAATGCATAGAAAGTTTTGCTTAATTTTTGTTTGGTTTTTTGGGTTTTTTGTTTGTTTGTTTGTTTGTTTGTTTTTTGGTTGTTGTTGTTTGGGGTTTTTTGGGTTTTTTTTTAGGAAGAGGTGTCTCTTGCACTTTGAAATGAAAATCTGAAGAACTGTGAAAAATACATCAAAAGAAATTATTTCAGCTTGTCCAGATAAAATGGGATTCAGATCCTTGAGTTGTAGGGCACAACACAAGCTGAAAATTCTACCAGAATTGCATATTAGAAATTCAGGTCAAAGCCAATGAATTATTCATAAGGGGTTAAAAGAGCACCAGAAATACTAAATAGGTGAAGACCCTTGTTTGTGTGATGCCATTGCTGTGCTTGTGGTGCCCCTCAGTTCTGTTTGAAAGATTTCTCATTACAGGCTCAGTCATCACTTGAAGCTGAACTTTGGGGTCACAGCAGAACTCATGTACCTCCCACAAATTCTGCTTTTCAGCTTCTACCATTCCTCTGCAGCCTGCACCAGGCAGACCCCAGAGCTAAATCTTATTTGGTTTTCCCTTGAATTTGGTGCAGTTTTTATCCAGAATAGCTGCTGTCCAGCTTGTTGTGGATTTACGACTCCTTAGGCTTCTTTCCATGGGCAAGTAATAATTTTAAAGTCTTTTGGAAAGTCTCTAAATATAGATGATTTTCTTTTTAGGTTCTGCAGACTATCAGTCTGAACTCTGAAAACTGCACATAATTCCAAACCCTTTCCTTTACAGGTTTCAGCCATCATCCTTAACTCTTTATCCTCTTCTGCTGGTTTTTATAAACAGACTTGTAAAAATCTACACCTTTATCTGTGTATTGGTTCTAATGGAGGTAGAGTTCAGCAGCCCTGCCAGTGCTGTGCTTCAGTTGATAACACAGCGGTGTTTTGGCTACTGCTGAGCAGCACTGTCCTTCTAACATTCCCCCCCATCAAGGGTCAGGGAGTGGGCAAGACCTCGGGAGGGAAAACAAGCAGGCCAGCTGACCCGAAGGAACCAAAGGGATATTCCATACCATATGACGTCAGCTCAGATATAAAAGCTGAGAGAGAGAGAGGAGGAGGGGGGGGCACTCTGTAATGTCTGCCTTCCGACGGAACCACTACGCGTGCTGAGGCCCTGCTTCCCGGGACGTGCCTGAACATCGCTTGCTGATGGGAAGTCGAGATTGACTTCTCCTTCTTTTGCTTATGCGCCCTCAGACCCAGCTTTTGCTTTTCTGTAGCTTCAATAAACACTGCCTTATCTCAACCCACTGATTCATCTTGTCCTTTCCCCTGTCCCTCTGGGGGAGGGAGCTATAGGGCAACTCGGTGGGCACCTGGCAACTAGCCAGAGTCAAACCATCACAATCTGAAAAGTTAAAATAATTACATGTTAAAATATTTTTGAAAGCAAAATATTAAGTAATAAAAATATGAAAGTTTGTCTTTTATAGATGGAGAACAAGAGTATGGAATTCATTAAAGACTCATTTGTGCAATTAAATCTGTAGTTCTTGCTATATACCACACAAAACTCACACAACAGAAAACATTGTAATTCAATTTGCTGTCTTTAACTTAATTATCCACTTCATTTCTTAGAGACATATACAAATGCCATTTTTTTTTCTTGCTAAAGCTCATTGTGAGTTTTTAAACAGAATTTATATGACTATGTTACTGTATGTATCTCAGTTATGTCATGCCTGAATTCTGGAAACCAGACTATCCTCACAGAGGATTGAAAGTAAGGATTTGTTTTACTTAATTTTAAAATGCTTTGTTAACTTCTTGAGTACTGCCAAATGAAGCTGCTAAATCCTCACAAGAAGCGTTCAATCCTGTACAACATTCAAAAGAAAGCTGACAAGTATGACTTTCTCCACAGAACCACAGTGTTAGAGTAGGCAATGGGGGCTTGAGCACGCAAGATTAAGTAGTTTTTGGGTTGGCTTTTCACCATGTTTTCACTAAGGTGACTCTTTCCCTGGAATAGCTCGAATGACTCACGCTTAGTGTAGCAGTTCCATTCTTTATGACTTGCTGAAACAACCTGGGACAAATTAGAGCCTTGGTAGGGTAAGTTTCAGTTTCCTGGAGCTTTAGTCAGCAGCATCCAGGGTGGAGCATGGCCAGTGTGTCAACTCTGGGGGACAGGTGTGCAGTTCCAGTTTCCTGGATTTTGGCTTACTGAAAGGCTGTTGCCTGTTCTTGTCGAGTACACTTCTTGACCCACTATCATTTAATAATGTTTCTGTTCATCCTGTGCTTGTTTAGAAAGAGAAATTGCTGTATGATGCGTGAAGTAAAGGTGGGAGGGAGAGAGTGACTATGTTCCGAAGTGCAGAAAAGGGTTCTTCACTGTCAGAGAAGCTTTCACCCAGGGAAACTGTTATGGAAAGGAAAACCCTAGAATGAGAAATATATTGACTGTCTTAAACTAAAATTGGGTGGAGTCATTATCTGCTAAAATTTATATCTAGGCTTTATGTAAAACCATGAAGACCAAAATCCTGTTTCAGACTATAATCTGTTAAAACTAAAGCACATGGCAATGGAAATCAGTACTTGAATGGTTGGAAAATTATACTTAAGTGAAGTATTTCTTCTTTCTGTTTGCACTGCATTTGAGAAACACTGTTCTCTGTGCTGGAGCAATAAATTCTGACACAATCTTACCATAATATTACAGTTTTTGTTAACGTTGTTGTTATAGAAGGAACTAAAAGTAAGACAAAACCTCCATGTATTCTTCTCACTTTCAGAGCCAAAAATATAGGTTGAATATCCAGCAAGAAAAAGTAGCTAACTGTACAGAGACGTTTAACCAGATTCTGGGGCTGTTTATTTTTTGACATATTTTACATTTTGTTCTTCTGGTACTTGATATTTTACTGTGACCAGCACTGACCTGAAAAGGGGTTAGCTGGTTAGAAGATTGCATTTATACTGTTTGTTCCAGGTGGCCTTCTGATTAATCCTGGGATCAGGTTTGACTGTCATCTTTATCTCTGGACTGCAAGTGTGTATTTCAAAGTCACTAACAACATGCTCTCCAGAAACTCCACAACGTATGCTGTTTGCTAGGCAACCTTGGAAATGACAGACATTGCTTCAATTCTTTCATTTCAAATTAGCTTTGGGTCTTATATCTTGAGTGCAAAGATACAATATTATTAAGCAGTAAAAAAATTACATAATATAGAAAATATAGTCTATAGAAAGAAAGATAGAAGATTTCTATGTAAGCTACGGCTGGACGCTGGATAGTGAATATTAAAAGATGGACCAGTGTGGTGCCCAAGGGGATGGACAGTCTGTGCAGCACTTATGTGTCTAAGTACAATGCAATTAGTATTCAGAGGTCTCAAAAGAATCCTGCAAATTGACAAGGACACACTTTCAAGAAGATAAAAGTCAGTACAAGCACTGGAATTCAGAATTTCCTAATCCCAAGATGCTTCTGATACTGCTTGCATTCATAATTTTTTTTCACATTAGTGTACTGTATTTGCATAGCAAAAGCAAAAGTAATTTCTGTTTGAAACACAAATTTCAGACATATGTCAACACATCACACTAAGACTGCCTTGGCAGTGTTGTCCTGATGAGACTGGTTTGACTTTAATGTCAAGAGGAGTAATTCAATTTGCAGTCAGAAAGACCTGGAACTCTATTCTGCTTGTTGGCCTGCAGCCAGGTCACACTGGGTTATGATCTCATAAACTAAAGAGAGTCAGCATGGATCAGAACTCGAGGAAATGAGCATTCAATGATTTAGAAGTGATGCTTCTCATCTCAAATCAGTAATGCCCCAAGATGGTATTGAGGGCTCAGTTCCCCAGTAAAACCATCATTCAAACTGAATATAGACCTGACACTTTCACAGCTTGTGTTTATTAAAGATCCAGGCAGCTTTTCAGTGTCCTGAGCTTACACTCCTACTCAGTTCTCCAAGCTGACCTCTGCATGTTCCTGGTGCGCTGACCAATGATCTTTGAAAATGTGCTATCACATCCCATGCTCTAATGGTTTTCTGCACAACTTTTGCTGCTGTGCAAACTGTAGCACACAGAGGGAGGTTCAGCCATCTCTTCTTCTTTACTGTTGGGCACATGTTAAAGCACCCAGAAGTTTTGAGTGTTGGTGCAGTCAGGAATAACTTTAGCAGCTGTCGGAAAAAGAAACCCTTAAATATTGATAAAAGTTAACTTTTTTTCTAGGCAGAGAGAGTGGTCATCTCTACATAGTTTGCAACACATAACATTTATATTTCTCAGTACGTATCAGAATGAGTGGTATAACTGTGGCATGAAACTGAGTGTCTGAGAACAATATTAACTATGCCGACCAAGAAACTGAGAACAACGAAAAAGAAGGATGAAGAAATAAGTGACTGCTTTCTGACATCAACATGTTTTTGTGAAACAACAGAAGCAAAGGACAGATGATAGAAAAAAGAGGTGGAAGGTAACATAGTGAAGGAATACAATTGTTGAGATGTCAAAAGAAGATTGAGGTAAGACGTAGTATCTCTAACCACTTAAGGACTTTATTTTTAATGTCAGATTTTGAGTGAAAAATGTCGTTTAAACAAAGAGTAGAATTTTTTAGCAAATTTCTTGGCACAGCATTGCAGGCCAGACTTCTAAGGAATACTGGTTGGCAGAAACCTTTCTCTAATGAGGCCTTTGTGCACTACCACTAGAGAACCAAAGGACTGCTTTTACACAGCTATAGACTAACACTTACTGAGATTTGTGAATCTCAGATTGGTTGTTGTACCATCTTCAGCAGGGATGCCATGATTTAAGCTTTAATTTAATTTTTAATTTAAGCTTAGTCTTCAAGGAGAGGGAAATAAGGTACCTCATAAATCTGTATCTGTGCCACGTACAATGAATACTAAGCCTTTTAAAAGCTGCAATGGAGTGATTGCTTGATTTGGGATAATTCTTTGCCTGTACAATCACTTTGTTTCATAAATCACTAAATTTTAATGTCAAGACTTACTTTTGATGTGAAGTTATAAATATCAGAACACAGGTAATCAGGTTTATGTTGCACCTGGCCTGAGACATCGAGGGAGAAAAAGGAAGAGTGGCAATTGTTTCATATCAGTTTCCATGATGCCAGGTTTTCCAAGGGTAGCTGAACAATTTGCAAGCAGTCTGTCGCAGGATGATCAGCACAATCTAGGAGCAGCACCAAAGTATTTATTCCTGTTCTCTTTGGCCTTTCTTACAGCTGATTTGGATGTGTTTCTCCTACTGAAAGATAAACTTCCTGAACAAAGATGATTTCTGTATCAGTATCTTTACTGTCATCTCACCCCTTCAGTAATTCTGTGAAGTAATTGAAGCAGAGCTTGAACCAAGTTAAGAAGTAGAATGAGGCTACCCTAATCTGTATATCTCTTGATATTTTGGTTTTCATTAGTTCAGATGATCAGTATTACAGAGATGCATCTCAGAGTTCATATTGTATGTGTTCTGGTGCCTTGGACCCTCATGAACAAGAAGGTATATTTTTAATTCCTAAACCCGGCATTGTAATTCAAGCCACGTGTTCTATCTTATGATTTTATTAAATAGAATTATTGCCTGTGGATGTTAATTTCCAAAGAGAACAGTTCTCTGTTCAGAACAGGTTATTATACATAGTTGTGTAGCTAAAGTATACTCGCTGTCACTCAATAAGAGAAAAAGCCTCAAACCAATGGGAAATATGACAAGGGAAAATGCTAGGAAAGCAGTTTAATTTTGAATACATACTAATCTTCAGCTCTTGGGAAAAAAAGCTAAAATATGAAGAGCTAAAATATGAAGAAAAAAGCAAGACTAAAATAATTGTAAGCTATCACTACAAAATAAAAATTATAAGGAATTGGCCCACTGAGGATGCATTAAAAAACTGATTATTTTGGGGACATTTAAACTGGACAGGGGAAAAAAAGGTTGACATTTTCATATAAGTGTCAGATATATCCTAGAAAAAAATAAATATGAGAAGATATCAGTCTTTTTCATTTAAAAGTGTTGTGTATAAATACAGTTCAGGCATTGATAAAATTAAAAAATAGATGCATGTCATAAGCACGAAAAGTACCAACAAGTGAATAGAAATTTCAAAGAAACTGTATAGGTCTACTCTATGAAAAGCATAAAGTACTGTGTTTCTCTGTGAAAACAATCTGTGAGATCACTAAATTTTCTAGTTCATCTTTTCTTAAATGATCAATTTCTCTCATTCTTCTTCAGCTAGAAGTTCTCACTCATACAGGAAAAGCAAGCGAAAGAAAAATTTTTCACCTGAGAATTTCTTCCCGTGGCAGATCCTGTATTGTTTTCATTAGAATGTAAACTGGAGAGAAGTAAAGGTATTTTTCACCTTTTTTAATCCCCGTCATGTCTAGAATGGGTTTCTTTACAAATGGTGCAAGCATCCAAGCAAACCTGGTATTTGCTCCCATTTTTCCCCCATTTTCACACGTTGGTCTCTAAGTCCATTCAGCCAACAACCTCTAGAGTGTAACTGCATCTCCTTCCCAGTCAAGCACTGTTCTTTGGAGTTTTTTTGTAAAGGAATTGATCAAAAGCTGCTCTCAGTCAGCAAGCACCTTCTATGCCTGAAGAATGTTCATCTGCTCAGGAATAGTAAGAATGCACAGCGAAGGAGGATTAAAGAATCAGCTGTGGGTAATATGAGCAACAGGAGTCATCATGACTGAAAACTGGTCAGTGAAATGACTTCACCATTGAAAACAGCTCCTGAAGACTGATCTCAGCTTAGAGCAGAGACAAGAAACTCTTTCTCGAAGGGAAGACCAAACACTTTTGATGTTAAGAAGCACCTGTGTGTTACAGAGTGATGGCCTGCACACCACTCAGGTGCTAGCTGGGCAGTCAGAATTGCACTACAGGTGCACAGTTTTCAATGAATGACTGGCAGAAAAAATCCTGAGAGAAAAGCAAGTCAGGCAAATCTTACCAAGCAATCCCTGAGAAAGATAGAGGTTTGTTGTTTTTTTTTAAGAAGGTTATGTAAATACGTTGAGGTAGTACTCCCTGTTGAGCTATTACTCACTGTACAATTGGCTTAAGGCAATTACAATCCAACATGAAACTTAATCTGCATGTAGACTCAATTTAACCATCCAAAATCATGTCTGACAACATTTGTAACTGCATACAGTCCCTTTGAAAATCACTGGGAAATTACTGTACAGCTTACACTGTACATTTGTGTCATAAAAATTTGCAAGAAATCATTCTAAGTGCAAAATAACCTACAATAAGCTATTTGAAGCATTTAGATTTATTTTTTCAGGGGACAATCATGAGATAAAAATGATTTTAAAAAGATTCCCTCGGTGGTTTTGTGTTTCACCTTTAGAGAAAGATCTCCACAATATAGTGGAAAAAAACTATGGAAGACCATAAACTTTTATTTTCTTTCAGCTCCAATGGTATTTACAATGTCACAAACATTGCTGGTGTCTGTACTAAAAGGTCAAGGAATAAGATTAATGCACTTGGAAAGATCCTTAAATAGTGTTGTAGCCTCATGAAGTGTCAGGTTTTTTTATAGTTAGCATTTATTTTCAGTTCTTGTATTTATTGTGGTTTTTGATAATTGAGTTTAAAAAAATAATTTGGTGTTTTGGTTTTCATCATTAGTACTTTATATTAAAACACTAGAAATACCCTGGAGATAGGAAATGTTCTCATGAAAGCTTGACTTGTTCTCCTGATAACAAAATGCAACACACAGTCGCAGTTTCAGCAGTCCTGTAGCAATCCAAATTCAGAAATCCTGGTTATCATTACAGTATCTGTTCAGCTTCTGCTGTCTCTGAAACAACACAAACTAAAGAGCCTGGACCATTTAAGAAAAAAAAATGGTTGCTATAAACTATCAGACTGCACACAGTATTTGAACAATGAATTTCTTGCACTCTTATGTAGTTTAGGCACTTTGCAAGGGAACTTCCATCAAGAACTGCCTAAGATTTAAACCAACTAATGGTGCAAAAGCCTCAAAGATCAGAGTGGGAGGAAACAGGAGACAGTATGATTGATTGCTCCAAGTTAGCAGTGTTCATATCCTGAGCAGGGCACATGCTTACTGCTCACTGAAAGGGAAAGAAAGCCAATGGGATAAAGGAAGCAGGGAGTTATTTTCACTTTCTTTTTATATCACTCATAATTTTAAGAGATCTATCATGCTTGTCTCATCCATCTCTTTTGTAAACTACATGCCTTCAGTCTCTTCAGTGTTTCTCACTGTGAAAGTTCAACCAAACCTGCAATTATTTGCCCTCCATCCTATTTTTCACTATATTCTTGTCTGGTAAGTTATCAGGAACAATTAAAAAGAACTATGTTAGATCATTAATATTTTGTTACAGAAGCAATAATTATAATTATTTATAAATTATTTAATATGCGTGTGTACATGTGTGGGAATATATCCCTAATATATTCTCTAATATATTCTTGTTATATCCCTGATATATTCTGGTTTAATTTACATTGAAGTTTCAATTACATCTTATGTGAGAAGAAGCAGTTGGACCCAGGAGAGAGGTTCCAGACCAGAGTCTTTTATGCTAATGTGGAAAACAGGAGACAAAGGCAGCAACGTAACTTGGTGCTTTGCGTTTGTCAGAAGGAACTGTACAGGAGCCATTTGACAGTGGAATAAATGGCTATGAAATATGAAGTAAATCACTGATTGTCTTTGACTGTGTGACTATGGCATGAACTCTGTGTGCTTAAACTTCATTCACCTCTTGCTGCCCATACTGACATAAAAGAGCTTGGGCTGGAAACTCCTGCCAGGGTTTCCTGTGCATCTTACATGAAATAGTCTCATGACCTCTCACAGGACCTGTACTTGTCACTCCCCCTTGGAGCAGCATAGTCCTGAAATCTTGTGATTTCATTTGTCCCTATTCAATTTTTTAGGCAGACTGCCATCTGGGAATTTTCAGTGGTACATATAAAAAGCTTCAACACTGATCTTTTGCCCGAGTAATACCTCATTGCCTATCAGCCTTTTCTGACATGCAGAGAAAGAAAACAAAGGGCTTCCCTATTTGAATATTTCCTAGAGTTATACAGCTACTGAAATTGAAGAAATTCCCCACATCTGCTTCACATTCAAAACAGAAAAAATGAGTTAGGAAAAATAATTTAAAAAATCAGATGTAAGGAATTTATATTGGCCAGTCCTGCTCTCAATTCCCAAGTTTTTGTCCCCTAGTGCAGGTGTCTGTGAAGTTATTTCCCTGAGATTACCAATACTCCCAGTGGCTGAACAGAGTGTGCACATGACCTCAGGCTGAGAGAATCAGAGAAATGGTAATGTTTACAAATAGAACAGCCATATTTCATGTCAGCCCATAGCAATACCATTCACAAAATATCATAGTGGGATATTCAGCTATAGAAACCACTAAGTCCAGAGTGCAAAGCTGTGCTGAAACTCAGCAAACAGACCACTTTGAGACAGAGAATATGCCAGATGTCATTAGAGGAACTGTCAGAATATCCATCTCTTAATATGAATAAACTACTAACAATATTAATTCATAAATTAATTACAAGAATAATTGTAAGCAGGTAGATTAAATAAGAGATGAGCTAGCAGGAAGATTGGCAAATCAGTTTCCTGTGGAAACAGCAAATGAACTGAGACAGATAGTCATTTTACTGTCAAAGCATGCTGTGATAAAGACAATACACATCAGCCTTTCATAAGATTCCTCATGAGAATCCCAAAGAATATGGCTTTTAAAAGGATTTATACAGCCTCCTAGCACAGACATCATATTCCTCATGTGAAGAACAAAACCTAATTTTCCTTGGACTAATATTGATAAAAGTTACAGCTATTTGAAAGAATCCTACTGCTGAAAAGAATTTGGACACAGCAATTTTTGCTATTACGCGCAAAGCACAATTCCTTTCTGTTTGGCTTTTGATTCACTTTGCAAAGCTCAAAAATGATGTGTTTTTTGGATATATACCTAAATGTTAATCCTGTAAAAGAGATCCACATAGAAACTTCTAATTCTATACTTCTCCTCCAGAAGTAAATTGCCTTCTCACTCAGTATTTCTCATAATCCAAAACGGCAAATGGAGATTAAAGTCTCTCCTGACTATTTGTACCCATGCATAGCTATCAATAATTTTACACTTGATCCCTTTCATCAATTTAAATTTGCTTGTATCTATCTGAATATACTGGTTTTCTTTTAAAAACTTTTGTGATCTACTCCTGCATCACACATCCATTTGGACATTCATACACATAACTACTTTTGTGTGAGTCTAACTACACAAAAGTATTAAGTTGCCTTAGATTTCAGTCATAAGTATTGCAGAAAACACTCATAAGTGTTCCCCAGGCAATTAACACCACTATTCAAAGTTAGGTCTTACTCATAGCAGAGTCACTGGGAGCCATTTGCTAAGTGTCTACTTGGGTTTTGAACATCTACAATGGTGAAGACCCCACAACATCTCAGGGCATCCAGGGCTTGAGTGTCCTCATAGGAAAAAGGTTTTTATGTTCAGACAGAACTTTCTGTGTTTCATTTTGTACCCATTGCCCCTTGTGCTCTCACTGACATCCACTGAGAAGAGTCTGACTGTCACATTTACTCCCCTCATCAGCCTATGCATTGGTAAGATCTCCCAAGCCTTCCCTTCTCCAAGATAGACAGTCCCAGCTCTCTCAGTCTCTTCTCATATGAGAGGTGCTCCAGCCCCTTGATCATCTCTGTGGCACGTTGCCAGGCTCACTCCAGTATGTCCCTGATACTCCTGTACTTGTTGAGTGGAGAAGAAGAATCATTTCTCTTGAACTGCAGGTGCTGTTCTGTCCAATGCAGCTCAAAGCGCTGTTGGAATCTGCTGCAAAACCACATTGCTGCCCTGTGTCCAACTAGGTATTCTCCAGGACATTCTCTGCAGAGTTGTTTCCCATCTGGCCAGATCTCCACCTGTACTGGTGCATGGTCTTATTCCTCCCCGTCTGCAGGGCTTGGCACTTCCCTTTGTTTGTCTTTATAGGGGTCCTGTTGCCCCATTTCTTCAGCCTGCCAAAGTCCCTCTGAATAGCAGCACACCTGTGTGCTGCATCAACCACTCCTCCCTGTTTAGTATCATCTGCAAACTTGCTGAGGGGGCACTTGTTCCCTCTTTTAAGTCATTGATGCAGAGGACATTTTATCTTGATCTTGGCCTATTAAGTTTAGTGATCTGTTCAGTGTTACTTTTTATGAACCAGATCCACAGGATACAAATCCTGTGTGTAAATGTAATCATACACTATCTCTGCACCCCTGAGAAAATACTTCTTCCATGAAGTACAAAAAATTCCCTGACTTTTCTGTATTTGATAGGAATTTGAAACAAAGTTTTGACAACTTACTTTGTGCAGCATCGTTCCGAACAGTTCACTGATTTCCCACAAATTTACAGTCTGGACTGGGGGAAAAAGTCAACATTTTCAAATATGAGGCCCAGATGATGAGTATTTAGCATGATATTAAAGCCTTTGATGAAGCTAATGGAGTCTTAGATGTACGGAACATTTCCTGTCCCCTGTGAAGGCTGGAAAAATTAAGACCAGGCTACTTATTAAGATACAGAAATATGAAGATAACTGACAGTCTTAAGAATTTTCATATTTTTAAATAGAGCTATGATTAATATTAAAAGAATGTGATATTCCCATGTTTAGCCCATTTTAGCTGAAGGCTGCCAAAAACAGCAGTGAAAATGGGATGAACTTTCTACACTGTACATCTCAATGAGACATGAGTTTCAAAGGCTGTGCAGGCAACTGAAAATCTAATGCAATTAGTTAATCAGTTTATTGTCCCTTTGATTGCAGGCAAGAAAATGCTGATTTTTTCCCCCTTCTTTTATTAATTCTCCATGTAGTGATCTATATTTGAAACACACAAGAAGGGGGAAATGGGTATCTGCAGCTCATCTATGTCAAAAACATTTCATATTTTGCAAAACATTTTTAATATGACATTTTTTTCAATGCAATGAAAGGTGCTTCTATGGCATACTTAATTTCCTATTTCCTGCCTGTCACATTTTTATCATTAATATAGCTTGCTGAGTAGCTTACTAAATGGTAATGAGAAACAAAATGCCTGGTTTCCTTCATGGTGTGTTTCTGGGAAAATGGTACTGTGCTTTAAACTGAGCATTTCCCTATAATCCTAAGTGGAGAACACACTCCATAATGGGTTTTTTGCATAGGTCCTGTATTCCTAAGGTAGTTTCTTAGAACCATCAAGCCACCTGAAATCATTGATTGTTATTATTATTAATAGTTAATACCACTATTTCTATTATGTACGTGAAAGGGAAAACTTATATGTCTACTTTTGCAAACAGTGGCTACAAACAATACTAAGAAAATTCAAAGAGAAGCAATTTCCATCCAGTAATTATTGTTACTCTTCTCTCACACACCACACATTCTCATAAGGATTTATTTTTTATTAAAGGAGAGCTTCCAAATTTAAACAAAAGCGTGCTTCAGCTTCTGAACCAAACTCTGCACCATGTTCTGCAGGTGAATACATAAAATTTTCTGTATTTACAAAAGGAAAATCTGCCATTAGCTTCACATCATATTGAGTCATGCATCATAAAAACATTAAGACTCATACTTTTGTTGGAAAAACAAAATACATCTACAAAAATTGATGGAACCTCATGTTAAACACCAGATATGGCAGGAAAAAAATTAGAGCAATGTTTTCAAAGCCAGCGTGTTGGCTGGCAATTTCCAATATTTCTGTGAAGAATTTCTAGTCAGTGGGATGTCAACTTAAAAGATCATGTAACATGCTGGAAAAAGTGCATTTAAAAATTCATATTTCGTGCAATTTATGTGGACCTCAAATGTAGAATCTTTTGGTCTTGAAAATTAATTTCCACATGAATAAGTCATTATAAAGATGAATAAGCTTGTAACCAATCACAGAAATGTCTTGCTAGTGATATCCAATTCTGAGGACCTATTCACACATTGTCAGTGTTTTCAGTTATGCAAGCATGATCACAGGAAATGATGAAAGAGCAGATTTTAAAATCTCTAGGTGACTGTCAAAGCTTCAAATCCAAATCCAAGTCTGCCAGAGTGAACAAAACTCTTCAGATGCTAATGGAACTGAACCCAATTATGTCAGGCTGAATTTGGTCCAGAGACCAAGTTGTTAACTTTATGTATAAGCAACTTTCCTTTCAGGTTAGGGAGGGCTGTGCAAGACACTTATGACCTTAAAGGAAAGTAACAATCATCTCTAGTAGATTTAATCCTATCTTTGTCCCCTTTGAACAATTTTCTTCAAGTACTGTAATAATGCACAAGTCAATTCTTACTCTAAGTCTTCCCACACATACCCCCAAGCCAAAGTCTTGAAATATTTTCCAAGTCATCACAGTAATAACATTGCTAGATCATTTACAGAATATTTCTTTCAAGAAGAACAGCAATTTTTATTTAAGTATGTGTTGTGTTCTATGCTATGTTATGAGTAAGGAAAATACTACCATCCCCTTTGCAGCTTTGATTTACTTTCATGGGATTATTTTTGTGGAATTTTTCCTACTGATAATTTACTAAAAACCCAGAATCACATAAATTAATAAAATCCAGAAACACAAAGTGCACTTTAATTTGCAGTATTGACATAATTGTAGATCACTTAGTTTCTGTTAATGGTGAGTGATGGTTCTTAAGAATACTGCAATGAAGATTAGCCAGAACAGTTTGTGGTTTTTGACGCAAGGTCTTCAAAGTTCAGATTCTTTCAGACTGAAGAAATAGGAAAAGAAACCACAAAGGATATGAAATCTTGCTATCAACAGAAGAAGACATAAATTTTGTAGAAACTCCTTTTACATTATTTTATGGCACTTCTTAGGATCTTGATTTTGTTGTGTTCTGTTGCTTTACCCAACTATTTGCAAGAACTCAATCCAATTAAGTCCATAAATTCATGGATTAATATTCCTCAATATTCTACCCAAGGCATATTAACATCTGAATCACTTTCTTACAGCAGAACCACCCAGTTCATGCCTCCATTAAAAGTATGGATTAAGAAAGCATCCTCCTTTGATGTGAGAATAGTTTAGTTCAGGTACTTGTCATAAATAGATTGTCTGTCATGAAAAAGGTGTTCACTTTGTCTCTCATATGTTCCCATCTTAAATCAACTTATATTCTAGAATATTTCAATAAATAGTGAAGATAATTTATTCTTAACAGCTGTGCAGGTTACCTTTGTCTTCTACCATGCAAAAATAAACAATGAAACAAGAACAAATCCAAAGAGAAGTCAATAGAAAAAGTATGCCTAGTTCTTTTTCCACTAACAATCTGTCCTAGGCTTCAGCTTTCCTGTCCACAGCACAATTGTGACTAACATGCTCTCCTCCCACAATGCTATTAAACGGTGGCAGCATGGCAACAGCAGAAATTAAGGCTAATTGGAATAATTTCATTTATGGGAAATCAGTTGTGTGTCAGAGCAAGGGCACACTTTGGCACAGGGAATGGTAGAACCTAAAAGTATATACACACATGGTTATGCTGGCATCAAACTCCCTGGCTACATTTGTACCAGGATATTTCCTTGGCAACAACCTAGATCTGATTAATCAACTAATTATTACATTATTTTATTTAGAGATGTCAAATTTACCATATTTATTTTCCAGATGAAGAAATTGCAAAGATACAGAAAACCCTTTTCCCACCACTCCCAACATTTTTTTTGACCTTCATACTTCTAGTTAGCTTATCTAATACATTCCTGGGTGTGAACACAGACAAACTATGCAACTGGCTGAGGTTTTAAAATTACATATCCTCTCTAGGATGTCTCACTTAATTGTTTACAAAGGTTGTTGGAGACAGACCAGTGTTTCACTTCAGAGAAAGCTGCACCTTCAGTTCACTGGGTCAAGCAGAGCCATGTGGGCACCGAGTACCTCAGAGTACCTGCCTCAAGGCTTTCCAGAAGCTTGGACTGCACTCTTGCAGGGCAGATACAAAAGTAGAAGCAAAGACTGCTCATCCCATTACAGACAAAAAGGAAGAAAGACAGGTGAAAGATGATGCTCATTCCTCTGACTGACAGTGGGAGGGATGGGAGATGCAACCACTCATTTGGGGGTATTTATACACACCTATCCCTCTTCGTAGTGTTACCATCTAGTTGACATCCTGGTGCCTTTGTCTGTGGCACTGAGAGCAGTGAAATGGTCCTCTCAGTATCCTTTTGAAAGCCCAGTGCAGAGAAGGGGCGTTAATCACTTTGCCTCTAAGAGCAGCTCCTCAGTACTTGAAGGATGCTCATGGAATTAAGTGAACTTGACCTCACCCAAGTCAAAATGAACAATCTTATCATATATTAATGAATAATCTCATCATATAGGACAAGGGGTAATGGTTTTAAACTGAGAGTAGGTTTACATCAGATATTGGAAAGAAATTCTCCACTGTGAGTGCAGTGAGGTTTGCCCAGCTTGCCCAGAGAAGCAGTGGATGCCCCTCCCCGTCAGTGTTCAAGGCCAGGTTGGATGGGGCTCTGAGCAACCCAGGATAGTGGAATGTGTCCCTGTCCATGGCAAGGGGGTTGGAACGAGATGGTCTTTAAGGTTGCTTCCCATCCAAATGATTTTGTGATTCTATGATTACAAACTAGTTTGAAACATTTGTTTCCTCCATGTCATCCTATTAATCTCTGTATTCAAAAATACTTTATGTTTTTGAAAAAGATTAAAGTCTGACAATATAAAGGAGTGCAGGGGCTTTAAGTCCTCCTCTACTAAAACCACACAATAAAGTGATATATTCAACACACTCATTCACATTATCAGGTATATTTTAAAACCATTTGCCCAATAAACCATCCTTGAACAACTATATTCATAGATAACCACTCTGTCTGAGGAAAGCTGCGTGGGTCTGCATGTAAGCTCCTCTAAGTAATTTGCATTATTTTTCAAATTAATAAAATATATATTGATGAATTAATGGAATTTCGTGTTTCATATATCTAAATATAAATTAATATCAAATGTTAGTATAGAAAATTATAGTAATGTATTTTAATGAAATTTGGAAAAACTATTAATTATTATGAGTGGCTTTAAGTGCTGTTGAATCATACGTGATTCAGTTATTTGCCCCACTGCCAAAGCAATGAGGTTTTCAGCATGACACTAAGGATTCCTTACTGACAGGCCACTGCACTTTTCACCCACTCACCCTTCATCCTTCTGTCTTCTCCATCTGAGACTAAACATTTCTCATGCATTAAATTTGAAGGTTGCTGACTAGGTTTAATTCATTGATCACTACAAACTTTAATTCACTGTTTCTTTTATGGAAAAAATGGCTCAAAGCCTATACAGGTCTAATAGCTAACCCCAACATTTTGTAATAGTTTCTGATGTCTTTATAAATTTTAGGCTCAGTTTGTCAAACTGCTAAATTACCAGCTGAAATTTAAAAGAGTGGAAATTTCTAGCTCTTCAAGTCAAGTAAGAACGAGTATTCTTCATGCTCAGAAACTATGAGTCAAGTTGAAAAAAAAAGTATTTTTAAGTCATTGGCATCACTTTTTTTAAATAGCTTTAAAAAAACACAGAGAACTCTGGAGGTTGGCCAGGCAGCTTTTGTGTGTTTATAACTGTGTTATCAGGCCTTTCAAGCTAAATTGTCTCAATGAATGGGCTTAGAAAGATCACCTCTCATTTCTACACTGCTCTGGATAATAATGGTATTTATCTCTCCCAGAGAAGGAGGATCTGGTTAAGTATCCATTATCTAGCATCCAAAGGCAGGGTAGAAGTATAAAACATTTATAGGAATAAGCAGTACTTACCACTTAACTATGCAAGGCATAGATTTACTTCTCAAGGTGTGAAATTTAGACACTATATGTTATTTGAATATCCTGTATGTTTGCCAGCACAACCAGAAGCTAAACAAAATTACAAGAGGCTTGGGTGACTCACTAATAGAGCTTCACATTAAATAAAGACAACAGCAAGCATTATCAGAGCTGCATTTCCATGTTCATTATATTATGAGAGAAAACGGCCACAACCTGAAAGGATGCCATTGTCACCCTAGCTAAGTAATTAATTTCTCATTTAATATTACTTTCACTGTGAATGCCCAGCATGTGCTTGGATGGTCATTGAAGAGAACACTGGTAGCATTTAAAATGTTGTGGGTTTTTTTGGGTTTGAGCTTTCTTTGCAAATCACTTTATTTGTTGTTTAAAAGACTGGGGATGCAGTCTAAACGACCAGTTTTCTGATTTATCTACCAGCAGCAGAAACATTCTATTCTTTCAAGAGGATGAATTTAGATGCTGCTGCATTTTCTTTCTTTTTTCTTTTTTTTTTTTTTT
>VZRZ01006331.1:752849-780390 GCA_013398175.1 Climacteris rufus | reverse complement strand
TTTTTTTTAAATGGTGTTCTCTGTCAGGGTAACTAAAAATCTAGAGAAAATCTTGGTATGTCTAAACAATTCACCCTGCAATTTTAAAAGTAAAGGTAGGCTTCTCACAGATTAATGGAAAATAAAGCTGTGCAGTAGCTTGTTTCAAAAACAGAATAAAGTTTAGTTGGCTTCTAACCAATGCCCTGATTCACAAAAGGATTTCAGCTTCCACACAGGCACTCAACACTTAAATCCACAAGTGTTCTCCCCAGAAATCCCCACTTAAACTTTGGGCCTCCTTGGATGATGACAAATAAAAGCAGCAGCATGTCTGCTTATCCTCTGTGGACGTTGAAGCTTCCAGCTCTGCTTCCCTCCAGCCAGGCCCTGGCAGGCCCTGCCAGGGATCTCAGCAGAGATTTGGTGCTGCTGTAGCAGGTGGGAGGTCACAGTGAGAAAATGGTGTGGAAGCTGTGGTTCAAAGACATCTCTGAGAATTAAGATGCTTCCTGTTTTGTTTTGCAGGGCTGACACATTTCTGGGGCTGCAATACCAAAATCGATGGTTTATCTATAAGCAAAGAAATACTGCTTCTGAGAGTTTCTTCATTATGTTTTATGACTCTTTGGACGGGAGGTAGGAAGGAAGAAAAAGAAAGAAACATTTGCATAACAATTTGCTCTTGCTGTAATCGATGGCACATCCCCCTTTGACTGAAGAAGGAGTGAAATGAGAATAACTCTTAAGGAAGTTGAGGTGATGTGCAATCACAAAAGAAAGACAGGTGAATACAATCCCAGACCCAGACGCCAGTACCTTTTACCAGAGCTTTTACCTGGTATCACTTTTCTACTAGAATATGTGGGCACATCACACAAGATTAGTAGTTCCTGCCAGTTATTTTAAAGCACTTGCCAAGGGTCAGATTTCTGATCTCTGTTGGGATGAACTGATGCACACATCAGTGAATATTTTTTTAATATGCATTGAATAGTATTTTAAAATGTGTTTCAATATACAGTTTCTTCTTACAAGACCCTTTCATTATTTATGAAGGAAAGTCATCAAAAATCATGAAGGAAAAGACAGCAAAGTTATGTACAATTTGGAGACCAAAAGGAGGAAAAGGGAAAAGGACATTAGAGTGACACAGGAGAATAAAAATAAAGATAAAATCAGTGCAGCTACATGACTCATTATGGGAATTCCTTTCTCATTAGCCACCTAACTTTAATAACATGTTAACATTAGGATCTGCCACAGTAGTAATCTCTTGCATGTAGCAATCTCTTGCACATAGTAATTAGACACGTTTTTAAAATTTTGGGCACTACCTGCAGCTTCCTTCTTCCTTTGGTGAAATTTCATTGTTGGCAATATTTTAAAAGTTGCAACTCCTACAAGAACATGACTTCCCTGTCTTAGATCCAAGCTTTCCTAGCACGCAAAAATTAGGAGATTTTTCAAACTTAAGTATTTAGTTCAGCTTCTAAGGGACATGAGACACAAAAGGTAGTTTGCCAGAAACATGGACATACCTGAAGATGTAATTCTTACCACACTGTTTGGTCCAAGCAGCAGGAAGTTGATGTTCAACACAATGAAGCAACCAAAGGGGATAACAAAGAGAAAAATGAGATTTAAAACATCACAGTGGAAGTAAAACTAGGAAAGTCTTTCAAATCTTCAATAGCATTCTACCCATCCAATTTGACATGTCCGTTTCAATTTGTAAATATTTGGGATGAAAACTTAAGGCTTTTGTGGGGTTTTTTGTTTTTGTTTTTGTTTTTGTTTTGTTTTTTTAGCATACACAGGAATTTTTCAGCCTATCTCTGTCACCAGGCAAGTAACACAGTCCCAGCTAAGGCCATCTGAATAAGAAACGTGCTCAGAGCTGGAGCCTCTGCTCCAGACTGTTAGAAGCAGCATTTTAGAAGAGTAAATGAAGATCAAGGAATTTGAAGCTGCCCAAGGCAGCTAATTTATTTCTTTTTAATGTACTCCTTTTCATGTCTACACATGAAAATAGTCATTACTGATTCTATCATGTACTGAGTTCTCCAAATGCACTGTGCACAACAAACTGGTTTGGTTCTGACCATATCAAGTCTACTTTAGGAGTAATTTTTTGTTCATTTTTTTTATTTTAATTCATGTTAGGGTACCAGACTTGTGTAAAATATTATCATTACAAGCATATGGTTTTCCTGAACCAGATTTTAGTTGCATTTATCTCTCCCCCTTTCAAAATAGTACTTACATATAATTTAAATTAAATTCTGAACACTTCAGGTTTACCTCTGCTATTATGGATAATTCACTATGATCAAAAAAGAAACTTCCATTTCAATTTTTGTGAAATAGTGGTGTCATTTGCATTCGTCCCTCAGCCACATTGGTGTTTGTCTAACTGGAAGCTTCCACCATAAAGGTGGCTGCTGTGATTGCATTCGATCAGCTGTAAAAGGGATTTCCCAGAAATAGGAATGGAAATGCTTTTATAGCCTTTTAGGTAATATCAGGATTTTTTGTTTTGTTAATATGAGCTTTTGCCAATCACTAACAGCATGATCCAAATCCCATTTTAAGGCAATGGAAAGTCTCCTATTGAGTTTGATGGCCTTTGGATCAGTCCCTAAGTGCATTTAGACTTAATGAGATGTTAATGTGAATTTTATGCTTCTGTGTATAGGAATAGATTTCCCAACCTTTCTTTTCCCCACTAATGCAAAAAGAGTGATCTGCCTTTTTAAATTTTTAAATTTTATTTTCCTGCTATAACCGGTATGCACGAAGAGGGAGGATTTATGCAGCTCATTGTGCTCCCTGCCCTCTCCCCCTCCCACCACCCTTTATCGCTGACAGGCTGCCAGCTGCAGAGCATCACCTGCTCTGGCGGGCGCCTAAACGAGAGGCAAATATCGGCCTCCCCCTTTGCCTCGTTATTGCCTCGAAACTCCGCTTTGAGGACAGGCAAAATTAAGGCCGGAGGGTGAGGAGGGGGAACAACAAAACCAAACCAAAACCAAGCCAAACCCGAACAGCCAAAAAGCACCGACCCTCGGGGAACTCGGGAAAGTCTAATCTTGGTTTCTTGCTCCACCTGGCGGGAGATGCGCGGGGCCGGCGCGTCCCCCCCGCGCCTGAAGCGACAGCCGGGGCGTGGGAGGCGGCGAGGGAGCCCCTTCCTTTCCCGATGGGCTTTTGGGGTATTTTACGGGAAGGCAGCCCGGGGTTGGTGTGGGGTGGCGGGGAGTGGGTTTCGATTCACGCACAGGTTTCTCCGTGAGGGTGAGGTTCCGGCTTTGGGGAGCCAAAAGGGAGTGATGCTCGTTCTGCAGCTCCTCAGCGTTGTCACGGGAGTTTGAGTTCCCGGAGCACGCGGGGACATTGTGTGACTCACGGCGGCGTAAAGATTAACCCGTTCATTCCAGTGGCCTGATGCACGACCCGATCGATGGCTGTGCACAGGCTTGCAGAGCTGTCGCCTGCTGGACAAGTATCTCACATATGAGTACCTCGACATTCTCAAAAGAGAAAAAATGTATCTTGTGGGAGTGTCTCAGTCACTCTAAGAAGAATAAAAAACCATTTGCTTCGGGTCAGTGACATTGATGGCTTGGCCAGGAACACAGTGAGTGTGGAAAGTTGGACGCTCAGCACAACATGTACCATAAGAAGCGATTTTGATCAGTGTGAGCAATTCCAATACTTCTCAGACGCTGTTAGTACATCTTAAATCTAATCTTTTATAAATATTTGGAACACAGACAGATGTTAATGGCAACCTTTTCATGCTCTGAGGAAGAAAGTGAGCTTTCTCTGGAACAGGTTGTTCTACATCTTTAAAAGTCTCATCAGGACATTCACCCCAAGCTGAAGTACAAGGGAAGCCATGGTTCCAGCCAAAGGTAGGCTGCAGGAGGAGTGACTGAAGGCACACATCCTCCCCAGGACAGCTGACCCAGCAGGAAGCTGGGAAGTAGGCTTCAGACCACTATTGAGTTGTTCTGGTTGCTCACAGCCTGGTGGTTTTTTTGATCTGCCTTTAATGTGACACTGTGATGAGGCTCCAGGATCTCAGACTCCTTGCCAGAGAGGAGGCAGCATGTCTAACAGTGCTAACAGGTGATGTGACATGCCAGGAAAGCCAAGGATTATACTGGGAGCTGAAGCACAAGAAGAGAGGGATCAGCATCTGGCCATGTGAGAGAGGTTATTCAGCTATGTGACAGCATAAACCTCTGAAGCCAGGGCTGCACAACAATGACTCTGGTCATGCAGTCAGACACATGGAAAGAGGGTTTTCCATGGATTCATAGACAGACTTTGGCAGGAGAAGAGGCAAGCCCTGGTCTCAGTATTTGACACCACTATGATGGAAGTAGCTGCAAAGTTTCACTGTTTCACTAACTTTCACTGTGTCTTCCCAAAGGTTCACAAAGAGAAAAAAAAGGTGTTACTAGTAGAGAATATTTATAACAACCATTAGTTATTTTCTCTCCACTCCCTCAATAACTGCTTCTGCAGTAAATGCCAGCTATTTGACAGGCTGCAGAATATAGATTCTCATTGTGTTGATTGATAATTGAGGTGTTTGTGAGTCAGTCTCAATTATATAAAATGCTTGGCACGCCTGACTTTTAAACAGAAACTTTCTTCAAGAAAGAATCTTGGGAGGCCATTACAAACCCTTTTTTTCCAAAAAAGCCTGAAAAGACACACACGATCTCATCTTCCTTTAAATATCATCAAACTAAGCCTATTTATTACACATTTCAGATTCAACAGTTTCAGTATGATGTATTTTAGGAGAGTGGTAATCTCTCAGAATGCTTGAGAACATGATGTTCTTCAGTGGAAAGAAAGAAAGGTATACACTGTGTTAAAACCCAAACCAGAAAAACTTGCATTTACCAAAGAATTATTATACTGTGTCCTCTGGCTGAGAATTTTCTGATCTACCTGAAGTCTGTGTAGCTTTCAACATTAACCACTTGCAAAGCATAGTAGAGTACGGCCATGGGTAGGCATAGTAAATTTTAGATCTGAAATCACATCATCAAATAGATAATTCCTGCAATTGGCCAATTGCAATAGCTTTATCAATTCAAATATCCCACCCAGATTGTATGGGTATGTCCAATACCTGGTTTATGAATCCTGCCAGCCTTGCATGAACAACAATTGTGCATCAGGTAACAGATGACACCTTTTATCTGGATTCATACGCTGATCACCCCAGCTGTTTGGCATAGTTTGTTTACTCCCTGAATTCCCCCTTGTACCTCCCCTCTTTGCCCTCATCTGCACTGAGCAAAACAAGTCTATAAATGAAAAGGAACTCAGGCTGACAGACCACAAGTTCACTGCCAAGGGAAGATTAGTTCCTAGACATGTATAACAAGAAGACATTACACAAGCAGAGATTATTTGCAAGGTCCGGGGTTTAAGTGTGGCAGATGGATGCAGGCTAGCAGTTCCCACGAACAAAGATGCTGTTTCAGAAAAAAGGTGTGTTCAGCTTCTGGAAAAGAAATTTACCTCTCAGCAGGGACTGGCAACTCTAATCTTATTTGCATTCCTCAAAGCAGCAGTATGCATCTCTCTTTCTCAGCCCTAACTCTCTCTGCCAGCCGAAGCTGTGCTATACAGATAGGTAGTAAATAATGCAGGATTGTGCAGATTGTCATGAGGCCTTTTCCTTCCCTGTGCTGCAAAGGCCTTTTCAGAAGCAATAGTTAGGCTGTCAGCAGAGCGGGTTTACAAATCTGATACTCAGCACACTTTTGGACAGTTAGAGCTTTCAGGTGTTTTCCATGAATAGCCACCAATCCTTTCACTGCCATGCTGCTGAGGTGCTCTGTTGGGTCAGTCACTTTTAAGACAGGGAGCAGAGAAACAAACACAGGAAGGTGAAAACAGATATCATTTGGTAGATTCATGTAAAATACAAAAAAAAAATCTAAGGCTATAAGACAACACCATTTTACTCCTCGGCTTTGAATTAAAGCATCTTTCAACTTTATGTAAGGGATTCGCATTGTCAAAACAAAATTCCTGAATGTAAACACTTGTTGCTATAAATATTTAAAATTCTGCTCTGTGAAAATACAGATGAGACATATTAACAAACCTAGCATTGCATCTCATTATGACTTCTATGCATAATGAAAATGTTAAAAGCAATATGGTTTCTTTTAAAATAATACTAGCACTTAGAGTATAATCGTACACCCTTGAAGATGCTGTTATTTCACAAATGTTCAGCATGCAGGCTTTCATACTAATGCTTGTTGCAATACAGCAGATATCTATACTGATATAAATTCTCACTAATGCAAATTACTTAGAGGGATAGGAAAATCTGCCTTTATGTTATGTTGTTCATGTTAATGTCAATGTTGTTCTTCATTCCTCTACTAATATAGCTTTATTATTAAAAATACTTGTTTGTTAGGTGGAGATGAGCAAAGAGCCCAATTTAAAAACACATAAGGCTCAGGTGATTGCACCAACAATCTGTGCTTGTGGGCAGCCACTTCTGCTTGAGAGATTTTGGCTTACACCCTGCAGGCACCAATAAAGCTGGGAATGTCAGGCATAGTTAATAAGGGAGGAGTTCCTAGGTTTTGTGTTTTACCTCTCAACAGCTGCTCCTGGAGCTGTTGCAGCATTGCCGTGTGGTGGAAAATGACAAACCCTGTTCCACAGGTCAGAGGCTGAAAGTTCTGGGTCTGGGCTACATCACAGGATCACACTTCTCCTGCCACCCACCTGCCACAAAGCCACCACCACATCTGACAAATCCATGAGATCCTGTCCCACAGAGCTCACTCTTGACAGTGTGGCCCTTTGACATAGAAACAAGAAACAGGGTTCACCTCAACTCTGACAACAAAATGCCTCCTTTTGGTTTTGAGTAACAGCACAAGCAGGTACCAGCACAGAAGGTGGAACTCTGCTTTGTGATAAGAGGTCACACAGTTTCTCCTTGGCCCTAAATAAAAAGGATACAAGGACTGAGACATGAAAGAGAAAAACAAAACACACACATACATTAAACAAACAAAAACCATCAAAAAGAGGAACACGGAAATCTTTGAAGCCTGATATTATTAGAATTTGTGGGGTTTTCCCCCATCATAATGCAATCGGATCCGCTTACCATCTACTCCGTTACTTTACATCCTGAATAGTTCAATATGATATTTACAGGGAAACAAGAAGGGGGAAATGCTGTTTAATATTGCAACAATCAAATCAGTTTTGTGCTGGTTTTACTGAACTAGGAAGTGTGCATTTGATTTTGTTAAGTAGCATCATTAAATGTGTTTTCTAGAATAATGCAGATAATTTCCTGGGAAAGGGATCAAAATTTCCATAGTTTCTGTAGTGAAAATGCCCCAAATGGTGCAGCCTGTCTCTCCACTGTGTTTTTCAAAAGAAAAGCTCCCCTAAGGCTCTGTGCGGAAGATGATAGTGAACAGAATGTATTGTCTAATGTCTGATTGGCTACCACAGAGAAAATGTGAATTCCAATGAAAGTGAATCAAAGACACAGTTTAAGGGCAACATATTTCATTTTCTTTGTCCTCCTATATGAAATTGTAACATTGAAGTGGAAATGTGCCGGGTTGCAATAATTTTAACCAAATTTTTTGTCCTCAGCAGCAATCACATTCTCTTTTGCTGGTGAACTACTTTTCATTTTTCTGCATACTTTCTTCACACCTATGCACTATGGATGAGTTCTTGAACATTGTCTTTTGCCTTTAATTATCTAGAAGAAGCATTTGATTTCACAGAAATTACAGAATATTCTGAGTTAGAAGGGACCCACAAGGATCAATTACAGAATGTTTTTTAAATTACAGGAGAAATATTTTTTTCTCACTGTCTCTGTGTGCCCATTTCTACAAACAAAACAGTGAATTACATCTGTACTCAGCTTTCACTTGGACAAATCCTGATAGGCAACAACACCTTCATTATGTCCAGGCCCTCATGAAATTCCATGTACTCCATCAGTTCTTGAAGCCACTGGCCACACCACATAATTGAAGTTATGCAAACCAAAGCCCTTCTACATATTTTTGGTTTTGTAATATGTGTAATTTGGTTTTGCATATGTAATAAAACTGCAGGTAATCCCTTGGAATCTCTGGCAAAAATAGAAATGCAGTCACATAACCCCAGAGCTTGCTTGGAAAGTACTTTAGTCACTGAGAAGTTTGAGCCCTGTCCATATTCAAGATTTTTGAAAAAAAACTTTATTACTAGACTCTTCCCTTTTCATATTATGAACCTTTTACTGCTACAAAATTAGTGTTGAGATTGATGAAAATGCTTCAGCATAGAGAACTTTTCCTATATGCATAGCCAGGGAAAAAAGGAAACCTTTGAGGAAAGGAGTTACTGACTGACAGCACAAAGCAGAATTTGGTGAATACCAAATAGTATAAGCATTAGTTTTTATTACCTCCGAGTTCTAGTTTCTTTCTTTTTCTTTTTACCATGTATCCTCTCATTTTTCAATCATCCATGAACTTCTGACTGACAGAAGAAATCAATGTCTATACCACTATTCTGGATTATTTTACTGTGGAGAATTATTTAATAACAGGGTATGTTTTACCTCTACCAATTCTGTTTTAGGTGATCTCAGGGAGAAGCTAGCAAAACTCAAAGGAACTTGAAGAAAATGCATAGGTGAGTGCCAAGGGAGAATGAAGGTAAACTACAAATGCTCCTGGGAGGAATGTGAATGTACTAATACCTTCCTTCTAAACACAAAAATGAGATGTGATCATGATGCCAGGACTACTGGATGCACAGAGTGTTTCAGGAGTGAGTGGTAGAAACAAGACTTGATTTTCTATAATAGAAAGCAAAAATAGAAAACGTAAGAATGGTGTTCTGAAATCTGTTCTCTATAGACTGATGAAAACTGCAAAAGAAAAAAACACACATTATTGAGCTGAATTATATTTCCATGACATGTTTGAGGAATGAATGGAGAATTTCGCAGTTAAGTTCCTAAATTCACTTTCACTGCAAGCATATGTTTGCCAACATGTCAGTGCTGCCTCAGTTCTCTGTGTCAGCTGCTTTTCTTCCAAGGGCTGTCTCTGATATTCTTCCTTTCCATTACCATTTGTTACCTGATGGATAAAACTCTTGGGATCTGAACTTGAAAGGCAAAGTTCATTGCCAAGTGTCCTGTTGGTCAGTGTAGTGAACTATGGCAGGTTGAATAGCAATTTTATGCTCTTTAGGGAGTGCAGTCTTTTCCCTAACTCAAAGGCAATCACTATAATCAAAATTTAGAAAGTTCTGGCCTTTAAGAATGATAACACAGGAATTCTTTGTTTGGTTTTTTGTTGTTTTCCAGATATTAATCAAAACTGGTATTCTAGCTCTACCATATTTTTCATCTTGGAAAGATTAGTAACTCGAAGTTTGTATTTTTGTAACTTGGAAAGGAGTTGTTCTATGCTTTCAAATGTAAGAAAAGCATTAATTTGGCCTATACATGCTAAATAAGCCAGTTTTACAACCAAACCATCAGTTTCTGTGCTCCCTTCCTCTGTCTAACCACCATGGGTGGCAGCAGGACTGTTTTCTTATGCCATAATGGGTTTGGGTTTTTTTGTTTTCCTATCAAAAGAAATAAAATACAAAAGGAAAAATTGGCTACTGGAAAGACTTTGGTAGGACTGTCTAGTAGTTACTTCTATGGATTTGTTTGTTTTTATGTCAAGAATTTGTGAAAATAATAGTGAAAATGAGAAGTTACCTAGCATATCTTGACTCTTGAAAGGGTGTCATTCAGCTTCTCTGAGATTCATTCCTTATTCCTTTTGATCCTGCTGGGCAGTGTGTGTGTTTCCATTTGCAGCTGTCCAGGGATGACACACTGCAAAACAATCACACAGGTAGCAGAACATCACTCTTAAATACAGACAATCACTCATAATCCTACCTATTAATTTAATCAGACATTTCAGTCTGCTTTTGATGTTTTAAATATTTAACTAGAAAAAAAATAGAAAAGTTAAACAGAAAACATAGTGTGTTTAGTTACTGAACTTTTTGAAGTCAAATAATACAAGGTTAAATTAAAAAGACAGATTCAGTGGAAAAAAATTGTGCTTAGTGGAAAAATATGAGAAACTTCTCCTTGATAAAGTGTTCTGGCTGTACAGCAGCCATGTGACTGTGTACACACTTCCTAAAAGTTTTGAGGCCTTGAATGTTTTTCTCCTGAGCATCAGAACTCTTGGGAAAGTGCAGCTAATAGAGGATGCAGCCACACGTCTCCTCGGCTGCACCGCTACAGGGAGCACACTGAGCTCATCCTTTGCTCTTTACAGTTGCTTCCCATAGAATATCAAACAAAATTCAAGGTCTTAGCACCTATCTGCAGTGCTTAGATACCCAGGGCTGTAACCAGAGTAGTGAGCACAAAGCACAAGGGAGTTTTTGTGTCCTGAAAAACCCTGCATCCACACTGGGGTAAGATCGGGGCATGCAGAAAATCCCACTTGCCATCCTGTCTAGGTTTCAATAGGAAAGAAACCTGAGGGTGTGGAGGAGTAGGAAGCAGTTGCTTTGGATGAGAAACAAAGCAAGGCAAAGGGTGTAACTATGTGCAGATACAGGACTGAAATCCTTTCTAATGGATATCTTAATCTGGAGCTAAATAAGATACTTATAGATATCATATTCTGAGCCTGGCCTGTATCAACAATAGTGTGGCCAGCAGGACTAGGAAGGTGATTGTTCCCCTGTACTCGACACTGGTGAGGCCACACCTCAAATCCTGTGTTCATCTTTGGGCCTCTCACTACAAGAAAGACATTGAGGGGCTGGAGCAAGTCCAAAGAAGGGCAATAGAGCAGGTGAAAAGTTTAGAGAGCAAGTCCTATGAGGAACAGCTGAGGGAGCTGGGGTTGTTTAGCCTGGAGAAAAGGAGTCTCAGGGGAAACCTTATCACTCCGTAAAACCCTCTGAAAGGAGACTGTAGCAAGGTAAGGTTTAGGCTCTGCTCCCAGGAAACCAGAGACAGAATAATAGGAACTGGACTCAGGCTGCACCAAGGAGGTTCAGGTTGGACACCAGGAAGAATTTCTCCACTAAATAGTTAAGCATTGGAACTGCCCATGGAACTGGTAGTCACTTCCCCTGGAAGTGTTCAAGACACTACTGGAGGTGGCATTTGGTGCTGTGGTTTTCTGGACATGGAAGTATTTGGTCAAAAGTTGGACTTGAGGGTCTTGAAGGTCTTTTCCAACCTTAGTGATTCGAGGATTCTAAAGGCCACATAAATAATGCCTCCATAAACTAAGGAGAATCATAAAAGGTTCAGCCCAATAGAAAAGAAATAATTCCATGTCATCTTTAACACAATTTTTGGCATGGATAAAGAAAAGAAAAAAGGAAAAAAAAATAAATGTATAACAACAAAAAGTCCTCTTGGAAAGACTAAGTGGTCAGATGGTGTAGTTGAGTCTGCCTTGCTCTGCAGTGTGCAGAACTCATTATATTTCACATACTTTCAAACTATTTTTCCTTTACAGACAACATAACAGATATCTGTTATAACTGCAGACTATTTATTCCTGATACACTAGATGCTATTTGATCTTAATTTAAAATATTTAAAATTGCTTCATAATAAAATGTGACTGGGACTTGTACCTTTTGGCTCTCAAATTTTTAACACACTTTTAACTCCAAGAAATAACATTAATGACACAGTTTAAAATGCATCTTAGAAAATACTCCTTCCTAAATTGCAGTTTGGAAAATTTTTCAGATTCTTAACTGACATTTTAAATGAGCTTTTGTCATTGTGACCTGTAATATCCAAGTTATGAGATTCTTAATTCCATGAGGAGCTCCACTAAACTAAATCACAGCTACTCATGTGAATGAAAAAAAATAGAGAGTTGGTCTCTTAAACCTGTTTTCAATTTTCCTTCTGGTAGAATATGAAATAGTTCTGATTTTAAGGGTGAGCATTTTTTTTCTACCAAACGGAATATCAAAGCTTTTTAGGCAATTAAACCCAGGCATATAGAACTGAAAATGCAACTGTAAATTTTTAACAAAAAGTTACAACCAGAACAAGGCTTTGGGTTTTGAAATGTTGTGTTGAACTTCACAATACTAATTTGTGCAGAAAATAATTCCTGGAGCCATAATTGGGAGTTCTTCAGTTGTTTGCAAAATTGGGCTAGAAACGTCTCAGGTAGACTTGGGCAACTGGGAATAGGATAAGTACCAATACTTTGTGATTCTTTGATTTTTCCGTGTAATAATGAATGAACTGAGTTCTTGAGCATTTTCTAAGTTTACTTATGTAGACGTTAATGTGAAGCCTTAATTTTGCACTCAGTGGGGAAACAAGAAAACAGTTATTTAAATTATTTACTTTTTTAATGCCACTTTTCAGTTGATCAGATTTATATTGTGAAAAAACACAAATGAAGAAAATCAATTAGAACTAAGGATTAGCTTTTTTCTTTCTATTTCCAAGTGAAATGTTGCAAGAACAGGTACAGGTACAGAGTTGCAGCCAGACAACATGATATACACTGTCATTTTTGGACCACTCAAAATTGTATCACAGCCTGAATACTTTTCACGGTTGCCTCCTTGTTTTGACTTCTTTTAAAGTCATAGATCATTAGCAAACTTTTGTCACGCTAATTTTAATGCCATGAGAAGTAAAAGGGGCTTCTTCCCCCTTGGATCTGACTGGGACCGTTTCAAACCCAGTGCAGCCACTGGTTGCTGCGGTGGCCCAGCCCACCTTGGGGCTGAGTGCCATACAGTGGGTGGAATTCCCCACTCAGGACACCGACCCTGAGGGCGGATCTGAGGGCAAGGCTCGAGTCTAGGGCTGACACCCACTGTGTGTCACTCCCGCAGCATCTCCTCCCTCCCTTCCAGAAGCTTCGCTGTTCCTTTCTCCCCATTGGCTCAAACCCCTCATGTTTAATAATGTAGCCTATTCTTTATGTATGAAGCGCTGGAAGGTTCTGTTCTGTTCGGTTCTCTATTGGTTGGTTTGTATCTGTTCCTCCCCTGATATGCTGTGATTTGTTCCCTGTTGCCTCATGTCCTTCCCTTATTGGCTTGCTCCCTTGCTTCCTTCTCTCTCCAACCCCCTTTAAAAAGTGCTGTCACCCCTTCCCTAACGCCTTTGACTGACCATCTCCCTTCCGACCACACCCCCTGCCCTTCCGGGAGGAAATAAAGCCGGGACAAAAGAATAGCATTGGCCCGCTATCTTTTACCCTCACCGAGTTGCTAGGCAACAGCAGTGCTGCAGCCTGCCTTTCCTGCTTTCTCAGGCAGCCCGATGGGTCTTTGGTAGCCACACCGCGTGGACACCAGATCTTGTCGCTGGCCGAGACCACCGGGCAGTCAGCAGCCAGAGCGACAACTGGTGTCTTCTCACAGAGGCCACCCTTGCAGCTCCCCCACTGCCCTCATCTTGCCATCTGCATTTAATACACTCTTGCATTTTTGCTTTGGAAAACAACAAAATCTGTTA
This sequence comes from Climacteris rufus, assembly GCA_013398175.1. Classification (NCBI taxonomy): domain Eukaryota; kingdom Metazoa; phylum Chordata; class Aves; order Passeriformes; family Climacteridae; genus Climacteris; species Climacteris rufus. The sequence goes on along the minus strand of VZRZ01006331.1, from coordinate 766,838 downwards.
AAACTTACTGAAGATATTTTCAGCTCTGGCATCACAGTATTATGTGATCAGGCAATGCGAGTTGTAGAAAGATTAAAAGATTCTGGGGAAGTAACAACAAGTAATTCAATAACACCATTTAATCTTTTCTATGCATATATTATTCTTTTGGTTTTTTTTCATTTCCATAAACTTGCCATCTGAAAAATTAAATGTATAAAGCAGTTCGGTCTTTTATGCTGAATGCCTTGAGCAAGAAGAGATGTCCATCAGCAGCTATCCTATTTCAAGCCTATTTGTACATTTGAACAGATTTCATATTTAATTTCAAGTTAAACTATTGAACAAACACTTCTCCATGCATTTTCTCTTGTTTTCCTTCAACAGTCTGTCTTCAAAGTTTCTGTCTTGTTTTTCCTGTGCTGAAGGCTCTAAGACAAATCAAGTTCCTCCCTGGATCCTGAGTCTGAACACCCCCTACCTTCTGCCACTTCTCTATGCTATGTAGACAACTGCTACAATTTTTGCTTTATCTTTATGTACGTTCTTAATTTTCTCAAAAAAGCCTCTGGACAGCAGCTGCACATAAGATTGCACTTCCCTCTCTCTGGGGAAATGCATTTGCTACTGAATGTAGCTGCTTAACCCAGTAGAGACTGCAGCAAAATCAGAGTGAGCAAGTCCCTCTTCTCTAAATTAATGCCTGCCTTTAGAGGTGGGTGATTTGGGGAACTCTTTATTTACATTCTGAGTGTTTATACCCAGTCCAATACTTCGATTACATATACCCCTCAGCTAACTTTCCAAAATACTTAAAAAACCTCAAATTAAAACCATACAGGAGAGGGGCTATGGAAGAGAGAGAAAATAGGTAAGGTCATGTCTGCTGCCAGTTGCCTCTGGCAACAGCGTTCAGTGATAATACTGAAGTGCACAAAAACTAGAAGTGAGCTAATGTAAAATTAACATAACTTCTGACATCAGTAAAAGTTATCAAAAGCCTTCAGGATTTATAGTGGTTCACTCTCACCTATCTCGTTATAAATAAAAATACAACTATATCATATTCCTTACCCAATAGCTTTAAAATGCTGTTTATAGCCCTCAGAATTTTTAAACCTTTACTTTCCTTAATGTGAAAAATGCATTTTCCCCTATTTGCAGACACACCTCTTTGAAAAAATACATTCAAACATTCAAATCTGATTAAACCCATTCTGTCCTTTTGCTAAGCCTGAAATCACTATCATCAGGTAAGTCAGGTAATGTTTAAACACGAGGATCAAAAGCTAAAACAACAGAAGTCAGATATAATACCAGAAGTCTGACATTTTCTCAGTTCTTGGATTAGTACATGCTTTTGCATGAGAAGATACCGTTACATTATTTTGCTTATAAATTCTGCTTGTAGACAAGAATATAAAACAGCATTGAGGACAGAAGTGCTGGTGATAGCCAACAATTGCTTTCCATAACAATTTACTCAGTGAAAAACATTTCCTAGGAAGCTATTGCATAATTAGATTGAATTACAAATATAGACAGATATTTTAATGTATATACCATAAGGGAATGGATAATAGAGTGGGTAATATTATACAACAAAATTTTAGCTATTATCTTGTCTTTGCTAGACTTTTATTTTGACATGTTTTTAAAAGGACTACAACCTTGAGCTTTTTCTATTAAAATAAAGCTTTATAAAAATAATAAGTGAATGACTCCTTGTTTTCAAAAAATAGGATTGCAAATCTTGGGATTTGTCATGAAATTGAAATGCCTACAATATTTTTATAAACTTAACATATTGCCAAAAGACTAAGCTTTCTGTAAAAGTGCTTTAAACAGTTAGAGTGCTTTACATTTTTATAAATAGTTCTGTCTAAAACGATGCAGAAATTTTATAACTCCAGGGTAGGGAAGATAAAAAAAACATTTTTAGGAAAATATACTTTTTTTAAGTAGAGGTGAGTAGGATCAGCTAAATAAAAAATTCAGAAAAAAAAATCTTCAGGAGGATTAACCACCTGCATCAGAAGGTAAAAACAAATCCATATGCCCAGATAATCCCTGGATTCTCATCTATGAGCTCTTTGTTTGTAAAATACATGAAATAATAATGTCAGCGTCATAATACATCCGTGCTGATTATCAATGTTTATCCAGGCACAGTGTACACAAGGCAGATGTTGGACTGACCCTTGCTCAGTGAAATCTGTCTGATGGTTTAGTTGCTCTTCTCCACTCATTTGAAATGTCCATGAGGAAGAAAAATGTCCATTTTATGCATATGTTTAAATTTCAGGAAAACTGCTACTCGCACACCTCCTTGGGAGGACACCAGCCCCAGTCTGAGACAATGCCATGGCAGCATTAGTTTAGAGCATGTCTCAGACTTCTGCAAAGAGTGAAGATAAAATAAATAGAATTTGGGAAAATTTGGGTTATAACACTGTCTTCCAAATAGCTAGTACTTCCTGTTTCAGACAGGATTCAGGACGTAAATATGGGAGATCATGTCATCCTATGGATTTCCTTCTCAAACTGAAGTAAATGATGGGTAGATAAACAGGATTGGTGAAGGGGGAGAGGAGAGTAAGAAAACTAAAGTTAAAAATGTCTCAAAATCTCTACTAATGAAAAAACAACACATACTACAAAAGCACTGCTGCCCAGTGTCAGGTTGGCCTTTTGTTTTTGATGTCGCGCTGAGTGAATAGCACCGTGTGTGTTTGGAGCAGTGTACATAGCAGGCCTTGGGGCTTTTCCAGGATGTCTACAGTTTGCCACAGCATTCAAGAATAATCCTTGAAGCAAAAGTATCACTACATGCCAATGAAATTATCATGGGTCAGTGAGCAACAGACAACTGCCTACCAGTTTTCTATTCTTAACATAAAGGAAACCTTTAATTCTCTGACAACTCTGTTATTTGCCTTAGGCATAAGAAACATATCTTGTAGTTGTAATTTACTAAACTTTGCCTCTATAAGTATACACAACATAATCAAGGTTAATACATATAAGCAGTATGCCATATTCTCTATTTTGCCTGAGAATTTACCTTTCTCCAGAAGACATGCACCCAAAGAAATGGCAAGTCTATCCCTGTGATGATTTATAACACCATAGCGGGAAAACCAGCAACACATAGGTTCATTTTTTATTTAAGTGATAAGTAAGAGGCAATGGGAGAAAGACTATGAGCTCTACCGAGCAGCCAATTGTTGCAAGGAATTATTATGGAAATAATTTTAAGGGGAAGCTGAAAGCATCAGAGAAGCTGTTTGAAGACAAGCACAGCTATAGACTACGGCTTTTGTTTTCCAGATACAGTTTTATTTCACTGCTCCATTTATGCTCTTAGCAGATGACATTTTCTTCTCAAAGCTCCAGAGAGCCAAAAGTAAAAATAATGTCATACAGGAGTTGTGCTTCAAGAGAATTTTTAGAAGGTTGTTTTTTTCCTTCACCTGTATCTTTCCTCATTATTCTGAATTCATTGTGAGCTTTCAGTTCTTACCAGAACATTCCCATAATTACCTTAATGTTCATATGGTCACTCCTGACATGTTCACTGGCAGGTCTGGAGTGGGTTTTCAGAAGTTTAGAAAGAAACCTGACTTGGAATCCTAGAGAACAATTTAATTTCTGCTGCCTTCCTTACCTTCACACTGCCTTGTTGCATTCAATTCAAGTTCATACCAATTCTTTCTTTCTATTTTGAAGTCAAACTTTTAAAAAATGTTTTATTGCTCACACATCCTACCAGTAGATAGGTGGGAGCGTGAGTTATATCAGTACTACTGATAGGTGGCAGCTGAAACAAAAACAAGATAGAGCAAGGACAGAAGAACTAAACCAAACATGGTACAAGAACAGTTTATTTTCTAATTTCTTTACAACAGAAGAACCTATGTCTTTCCCCACTATTTTAGCATTGTCTGTGTTAAAATTTTGCTTGCATTATGAATTAACACAGAGTGGAATGGTTATCCATTAAACACTAATTTAAACAAATTTTATTGTATTATGTTTGCACTGCTTCACCAGCAGTATTGCAGCAAAGACTATATAAGTTTCCAATAATAACAACAGCTTACTAAATTTGGAAAACAGATCTATAAGTGGAAAAAGACTAGTCAGTGGAAGTCAAGGGAATGGTTCACAGGTCAGCAACAGGAGGGCATGAAGGGGGCTATTGAAGGCAAAATTCTCAGCCAGAAGCATACAAATAGCTGTCATTAGGTTTCTGATTCACTTTTTTCATTCTATTGTTGAACTGGCACTGAAGAATTTAGAAGCATAAGAAAGAGCTCTTTTAACAGTCACAGGAATAAGATCCTTGGTTGAACACAATACTCTGCTCTGTGAAGAACTGGGAAAAAAACATTCTTTTCATAACTTGTCTCATTTCCTATTGTCTTTTGCAAGGAAAGCACAGTTTTCTTAATGACACTATTGAATATGAGAGACACCACCATAAGCAAATCTATGTGGAGTTTTGTTTAGCCTCCAAAATGTTTTCTTTAAACTCTAATCTGGCTCCTTCCTTCATGGTACTGCAATTAAAATAGGGGAAACATACATGTCTCCTCTCTGTTGCAGGACCTCTGAAGGTCTCTGAAATCTTTATGTGCTTGGGGAACAGCTGTTCAACAGCTAGGTTTGCAAAATTTGCCATCATTACTTCAGTATAAGGGAAAGTTATTTCTGTGAATTTTACTCATATGGCAGGCTTCTTCATTGCATTTTTAATCTACATCACATGAAGTCTGAGACAACTTGGGGCTGGAGAGAGTGGTCAGAACTGCCCTGCAAAGCCAGAGTCCTTTTCTATGCCTTCTTTTCTTCTGATGCTGATGAGTCCCCTGAAAAGTTAAGTTGCATTTTCACCTCACTTCTATTTCCAAAGTTAAATCTTCAGAAGTCACATTTCAAATAGGAAAAGCCTTTGAGGATACAACCAACCATTCTCTAACTTGAAGTTTCTGTTAATGGTGGAAGGTAACCAGTGCTCTCTTTTTCACACATACATAGACATATGCATGGATTTGATAAATAAAAACAACTGATAGCATTTGAGAAAATACACAAGTGATTTTCATTGTAAGGTTCCTAATGGAATTGGTTTAAATTCTGTCTCCGTGTGATAGGCTTTGAGAGAGCTGTGCTGTGAGTGGGATGCTGGTGTCTGGGATACTGCCAGGAGGTGTTAGGGTAGATGAGGGCCTCTCTACCTTCTAACTAGGATTAGTTTGTTCCTTTACAAGAAGTGGGTTTATAGAACACGGCTTACCTTCCTAACATTACAGAACCAGATATATTTGATGGTAATAATACTAAAAATTATTTTGATTTTCACACTGAATTTGTTGTTTTCATACTTCAAAAAGAATTCTTCTTTCTCACACTTTGCTGCTTTTTATCATACCAACATAAAATTGTTGTAGTAGCATTACAAAAAGCAGAAAAAAGGTATGGTAGTAATGTGCGTATAACACAAACATCCTAACTCACTAAAACTTACGGCATATTCATTACTTCAAGCGTGTTGAACAATTGCTTGTTTATTAAAGGATACCACATATTATGATCATTTTCATACCCCTCCATTTGCCCAATGGTCTCCTTAAAAATTAAGTCTTTTGAGCCTGAAAAAGCTCAGTATCTAAGTGAGACAAAAAAAAATCCTCATATATAATATTTCCAGACTTTTAAGTTCTACTCTCTGCTAAGGTCTTAAGAAGATTTATATAAAGCCTACAGGTTGTTCCCAGTTCAGGTCCTTGGCAGCATGCTTTAATTTTAAAGCTGCTCATTTTTTTGGTTTATCAGCTAGGCTGGGAGGTGGGAAATGGTGACTCACTCTTAAACTCCTGCTTCTGCCCTTCCCTGTCAGAATTATATGTGGCTCTGCAGTCTTCTTGCGAGTCGTCTGCTTCATTACTTGACAAACCTTGTCCTTGCGTTCTCTCTGGATAATCCCATCTTTTTTCTTTCATGTATCCCTAATGCTCTTAGGTACCCTTCTCAACCTTCCAAATCTCACTAAGAGGCAGAAGTAGCCCATAGTGAGGATCCTGTTTTCATATTCATCCTTATTGCCAAGACTGCCAGACTCTGGAGATAATATTGCACTGACAGGGCTATTAAGAGTCTTTGAGTGGCATTTTCACTTGCAAAAGATTTGTTTAAAAAAAGAAAGATTTTAATAAAATATAAGTGAGAACATTTTAAAACACAAACTAGGAGAAGCAGCCATAAAGTGGTAATGTTTTGATTCACTGTTCTCCATTTTTCAATGCCTCCAACACTTTTCTGTCCTTCTAAGCTTACAAAGTGCAAATGCATCAAACTTCCAGTTGCACATCATGGGCATCTAATGGGAGACTGAAGGTGACCTCACATGAAAATGTGTGCTGCCACATAACGAGTCTTCCTGTTGATACTGCGTGGTATTCTAGGTTTTGGGCATTAACACCACCATCTCTGGATGCAGGAGACACTTTCTGCATTTAAAAAGCTCTTCAGCAGGTTGGTGATAAAGGAGTTAACAGAGGGTGCTTTTCCCATCAGTTTTACACAGTATATCTTTTCCATATCTCTCAGAATAAAAAAAAAATCCCTGTGTTGACCTCTTTCTCAGCCGTACTTTCATGCAAGGCACATTTGAAAAACCAGCACATTTTTACTTTTTTTTCTAATTGCTATTTTAATTTTGGACCTTTTCTCTGACTCACTTTCCACTATGGCCCAAGAAAGATTGGCAATGCCTCAGTCAGGAATGCAAGGCTTTTCATATTGACTTGGTTGATAGAGAAAGTGCTTTCAAAAATGCTTTCACAAATGCTAGAAACTGAACTGATCCTGTACCTAGGACAGATATGGAAAACTGTATAATAAAATATTGTTTTTCAATATGTCATTAGCTAATAACTACTTTTATAGATATAGTCTGTCATGCCAGAAGTCAAAAGCTTTTTGTTCTACTGGCCAATCACAGTGTGATTCTGTGTGTTTCAACACAATAAATTCAGATGCAAAGACAATGTTTTCGTTTTTAAGTTAATTGCTACCATAAAATCTCCAAAACTTTCAGAAGATCCAACAAAACCTGGTTTCCACTCAGAACCCAAAATATTCAATATCTGGATTGAGATGGGTGTCCTGAATGTGTGATGTATTTCCTCAGCATCATATTTACCTCTTGTATCCAGAGTTGGAGTTATCATCCAGAAATTTTCCTTTTCCCCTTGATATATAGTCTCCCATAGTCTGTCAGACTCTGTTCAATTACAGCCTCTTTTTCACACACAATCCTCAGGTTAGTGCTGTCTTTTTCTCGCAGAACATCATACAGTTCAGCAGCTTGTCATTTCTTGAAAAATAATTGTTCAATTGGCTGTAAACTGAGAGGGATTTTCTATCTGTCAGATAGTGTGTTGACAATGTGCTTTTGAAGTAATGCATGCTCCCAGGGTTTTTTTTTTTGCATTTGCTTGTTCTCAGCAGGCTGACTTTGTACTTGTTTGCATCTGATTCTCCCTAGAAACTCTTTTCAAAGAAAAGTGATATCTTACACAGCATTTTCATGTCTAAAGAGGTCATGAAGCTGAGATAAGGGCAGATATGACAGTCACCATACTGCCAGATACTGGGAACAGAGCCAGGATGCTGGCAGGCTAAAAGCAACAATTTCTACAGCATTTACTAAAGTGCAAAGTTGTATATGCAGGACTGTTGTCGAATTTTATCCCTTATGAGATAGGCACAGAGGTGAGTATGTAACACTGTCATTTTAAGAGATGAAAATCTCAGCCCATATGTTTGTCCTAATCATAAAATCACAGAATGGTTTGAGTTGGAAGTGACCCTAAATATCACCTACTTGGTGCCATGGACAGGGACAGTTTCCACCTCACCAGGTTACTCAGAGCCCTGTCCAACCTGGCCTTGAACACATCCGTGGATGGGACACCCACATCTACTCTAGGCAAGCTGTTCCATAATTTATTGGTAGCTCAGGATGCTGAATGAGGGTGCCATAAGTTATTATTCAGTTTTTTAGCCTGTTGGGCTCCATGAACAACATGCAGTTTAGAAACTTTAAACTTTTCCCCTCTAAGTGCCCAGCAATTTTGAAAACCTTCTTTTTTTTTTTTTTTTTTGTTTAATAAGATAAGTGTGTATCTGGATGTACATATATATTTTCCAATTTCCTCTTAAAAAATAAATATATCAATCTGTTTCAAGGGTCATTAGTATATGTCTTTCTCCTGCTGCAAGAATCTTGCTTCTCTCTTCCACAATACTGCTTTCCTGGGTTTTCATGATGTGCATTTTCCTAAAATATTCCTATGATTTTCCTGTACCATATTATGTTCCTCATCACTCTCCCTAAAGGCAGCAAGTAGTATACCAGCAGCCTTATCCATTCAAAAAACCATGATATTGGAAAGAATTTTTCTCTGGTCATTGGAATACAAACATTAATGCTCAAATATTGCCGTCTGCCTGAAATCTCTATGATAAAATCTATACCACTGAAAATCAAAAAATTTTTCTAAAGTGACAGCAAAATACTGTCAATGCAATATGCTTCTAGTAGCCTGGGAACTTCAAAGGAAAACAAGAAAAATGCTCTATTGATTTTTGCAAGTTTATCAGAACAAAACCTTGTATCAGCATATGCACAGTACATGTTGGTACAGAACTGTCAAAGCCATAGGATGCTCATAGACCCAGCTCGGTAGTTGACTCTCATCTGCATTTAAGTTATCTCATTTGTTCGGGAAAATGAAAGATGCTGCATCAACTCCAAGCCTGACTGAGTATCAATATGTACCCTACACACATTGTGTGGGACATAAGCAGCTTTGTTGTAGATAGAGGGAAATGAAGTTAATTAGATGACTTGAGATGCAGTGGTTTACAAGTTTGACATGCAAGGTTCTTTTATATGTTACAAAGGAAATACACCATGCTTTGTTATACACTGTGTCCTATTATGTATCTGGGATACATATAAAACATTGTAAATTATTTTCTATGTTAAAGGAGCTTTCGGTTTGGTTCCACTTTAAATGTGGAACACAGAGCTCCCTAAATATTCGGTCTGTGGCACACTGGAACAGAGATCAATATATGTGATGGGAGCATGGGAGGGGTGAATTACAGAAACTGGCTGTTGGAGTCTCTGAAGTTTCTACTTGGTCAGCACCAATGTAGCAGATGATCCACAACAACCAGTCTTTCATCAACAGCAACATCCTTCACCTTTGCCTCCAGAAAAAGAATGATGTCTGCTTAGCATTAAAAAAACCCATGGAGAAAGACTGCTTGTATCAGTTTCTGGGAGACCAATGTCAGATGCCCCATCTGCCTCATGCCTGTCCATGTCAGATATTCTGGACAAAGGATGGTCTTCTCTGATGTTTTGTACTTCAGCAAGGTGATAATGGATAGAAAATTAAAAAAACAGCTAACTTAGATGTAACCCAAAATACTTTCCTTGGTGCAGAAAGGATTTTGAGATCTGCTATCAGATCTGCTATAATTATTTTAATTTGGATAGGTACACCCTTGCTGAATTTGCAATTATTTTAGGAAAGAAAAAAAGAGAAATCAAAAAAGGAGGGATAATGAGAAACTACTTTTTGAAAACCCAAGAAAGAAAAGTCAGCTTGTTCAGTAGGCAGTGGCATAGCTCCCCCAAACATAGCTGAGAAATGACGGTGGAGCAGAGTGCTGTCTCCTTCTCTGCAGCAGCATCAGAGACAGTTTATCACTGACTGCTCAACTCAGGGAAGCACAGAACAGCATTACCCACCTTTCCTGTCATTGGGGAAGTATAAATCTGGCACAGCAGGATGCCTCCTTAAACTTCCCATGGTATGGTGAGACTCCACTCATATTCCTACTCTCTGGATCTTACAAATAAAAGAATCCAGTCCTGATCAAAATTCATCCTCAGCTGCTGGGTTTTTTCCTAAATGATTCCATGGTATTTTTAGTATTGGAAATGGTAACCAGTCTTCAGTACCACTTTAGAGACACAAGAGTTTTCCATCTTGTTTCAACAGCCTGTAGGGAATCAGTGTTGTATCATGAATTAGTTATATTCAAAGCTAGATCTACTCTGAGAAAATTTCCTGGTAAGGAATTTCATCCAGCTGTATCTTTGTATAGGCTTGGTACAGATGCAGTGCTGTCATCTAAGCATCTGTCTTTTACTGGGGAGGATAGGAAATATCTGTTCTGAACTGTGAGTGTTTCTGCAGCCTGTGAACACTTTGCCATTTTGTCTTCACCCTGATGCAGCGCTGAGTGAGTGCTGGTGATGAGTGCATTGCCCTTCATCATGTTTTGGGAGAGGATCATCGCTCAGGTGCACTCCCTAATGTCTCTCTGGAATTGATGACAAGCCCTGTGTGGTCAGACTTAATGAGTCAATTAGGCTATTTGAACAGGCAGCACAGTTCTGAAATGCAGGGACTTGGCCCTGTCTCGTTACAATTTGGTTGAAAATAGCCTCTGATGCAAAGCAATTAATTCTCCAGTTCATGTAGGTGGACGACCTGACAGCTTTCTCCTGTTTTCTTCTGAAATGGCTTGACTTAGAGGGATAAATGTCTGTTGATAAAGTCACAAAATGTTGTTTATTTGTATCAGTTTCCTCAGAAATATTTACCTCTTTCTTCTGATTTTCTTTGCTGCTTCAGTTAAAGAAGGGTTGATCAGGGGTCTGGCACATCAAGCATTTGTCATGCAGACAGACTTGATAACGCAGTCCAGTGTTGGAAATAATCAAGCTGTGGGTTGATAACAGGATTCTGAGAATATGAGATTAATCACTACAGCTTCTCTGACAGCAGAACAAGTCTTGGACTTACTCTGATTTCTTCAGTGCTTGCTTCATCTCTAGCATTAACTGCTCAAAATTATGTCTTTGTTTTTTAAAGGAAGGCTTATTAATTGAAAAAAAACCCCAATACACATTCAAGTCATAAACTATCAGCAGTGATTTACCTCTTTGTCTAGCCTTCTTCATTTTAAAAGAGGATTCCTGCTTTCGTCTTTGGAGTCAAAAATTAAAGTTAAATTACTACCTCAACAAATGTAGGAGTTTTAATCTTTAGTGGCACATCAAATCATGATGTATGAAAGATTTTTTGGCAAGTTAAATTAGCCTTTCATCAAGAGAAAGTTGTGTCTGAAGAGCTACACTTAGAGCATAGGATTAGTTACCTGCTTTTTGTCAGCCGAACAATACCGTTTTTATACCAACTACTACTATTATAAAGTTCTGCAACTGATAGGCTACTGAACAAAAACACAAACGTTACTACCTGACTGAATTTGTTGGTCACTGTTTTCAGTTACTTCTACCTAAATAAACAGTTACATGCCCTCTTCATTGTCACTTTGATGACAATTAGATTAGCAGAAAGCCACTGTTTAATTTGACTTCTTGAAGCTATTCTGTCTTTGGAATTTACGGGATTTCTCAGGAGCCTGTTAAAAACCACCAGATCAGGGCTTTGATTTCATTGAAGCGAGGCATCAGCCAGCCAGTAAACAGGACTAGAAACAGCAGTGAGAGACTCATGAATCACAGACTCACAGAATATTCTGAGTTGGAAGGGACCCACAAGGGTCATTTATTCCTACTCCTGGCTCTGCACAGCACCACCCCCAAGGCACTCCAAGTGCCTGAGAGTGTTGTCCAAACACTTCCTGAAGTCTGTCAGGCTTGGTGCTGTGACCACTGTGTGCCCTGGGGAGCCTGTTCCAGTGCCAAACACCCTGTGGCAGAAGAAACTTCTTCTAACATTCAGCCTCAGCCTCCCCTGACACAACTTCAGGCCATTCCCTCAGGTGCTGTCACTGTCACCACAGAGCAGAGATCAGTGTCTGCCTCTTCCCCTCAAGAGGAAGTTGTGACTGCAGTGAGGTCTTCCCTCAGTCTCCTCCAGGCTGAACAGACCAAGTGCCCTCAGCCACTCCTCACACAGCTTCCCTGCAAGGCCCTTCACCACCCTTATGGCCTTCCTTTGGACATTCTCTGACAACTTCATGTCTGTTTCATATTGTGGTGTCCCAAACTGCCTCCAGCACTTGAGGTGAGACCACCCCAGTGCAGAGCAGAGCAGGACAATCCCCTCCCTTGCCTGGCTGGTGGTGCTGGGCCTGATGACCCCCAGGACAGGGTTGGCCTCCCTGGCTGCCAGGGCACTGCTGACTCATGTTCAACTTGCCATCGACCAGGACCCCCAGGTCCCTTTCCGTGCTGCCTTCCAGCCTCTCATTCCCCAGTCTGTCCATACATCCAGGATGCCCCATCCCAGGTACAGAATCCAGGACATTCCCAGGATGCCCCATCCCAGGTACAGAATCCAGGACTTTCCCTTGTTGAGCTTCGTTTGATTGGTGACTGTCCAGCCCTATAATTTGTCAAAGTCTGACTGGAGGGCCTCCCTGCCACTGAGGGAGTCAACAGCTTCTCTCAATTTAATACCATCCGCAAGCTCACTATCCCTTCCAGTCCTACATCCAAATAATTTATGAAGATTTTGGAGAGCACAGGGCTGAGGATGGAGCCCTGTGGATCCCCACTAATGACAGATACCCAGTCTGATGTCACCCCATTCTCTGTAACCCTTTGTGCCTGACCTTGCTCACCCACCCCATGATGTGTTTATCCAGCTGTGTGCTGGACATGTCCAGAAGGAGCCCGTGAGAGAGAGTATCAACAGCTTTACCAAAATCCAAAAAGATTACATCAACTGGCTTCCCTTGGTCAACTAGGTGGGTTACCATGTCATAAAAAGAAATCAGGTTTGATAAGCAGGACTTTCATGAAGCCGTGCTGACTGCAATGAACTACCACATTGTCTTTCTAGTGATTTTCAGTATCTCCCAGAATAATCATGTCCATAATTATACCAGACACTGAAGTGNTGTCCAGAAGGAGCCCGTGAGAGAGAGTATCAACAGCTTTACCAAAATCCAAAAAGATTACATCAACTGGCTTCCCTTGGTCAACTAGGTGGGTTACCATGTCATAAAAAGAAATCAGGTTTGATAAGCAGGACTTTCATGAAGCCGTGCTGACTGCAATGAACTACCACATTGTCTTTCTAGTGTTTTTCAGTATCTCCCAGAATAATCATGTCCATAATTATTCCAGACACTGAAGTGAGACTGTAAGTCCTGTAGTTCCCAGGGTCCTCCTCCTTGCCCTTTTTGAAAATCAAGACAATATGCATGAGCTTTCAGTCAGCTGGGACCCCAAGATCACTCAAAAATCATCGAGAGAGGTTTTGCAATGAAAATGGCCAGAAAAGCACTCACAACCTGAGAAAAAATGCTTCAAAAATGTTTTTTAATTAGAATGGAGAGCAATTCATACTGGGGCAAAAAACTTCAGATTTTGCTTTTTCTTCTTTCCATTTTCTAAGTTCTACAGTGAGGTAGTGACAAGTGGTAATACCTGTGTTACCTGTCACAGAAAAGAGGACTGCATCAATGGGGCCCCTCATCAATTTATTTGCTTAATGAATACTGTACATGAACTGAATTTTGGTTAATGGTTTGTGTCAGAAGAGGTAGAGCTAGATGTATTCATAGCCTGCATATGTGCTCTGTCTCAGAGACAGACGGCTCCAAGGTACTGTCCAGGGTGATGAAGTGCTGTTTTCCTACTCCTAATTAATTGTGAGGGGAAAGGTTTGCATTTGGCATCAAATTCCTTCCATATCATTTGGTTATTTTTGGGGGGACAAATTTTGAATCTCTTGTGAAAGGGAAAGTCCAAAAGCCTGTGTTTTACAAAAACAAAATGTATTTTTCAGCAACACTGAGCCAATAGTTTCAGGCATCAAAGTTTCCAGGGCTTTCATGTCTCCAGCTCCCTTTGAACTTTAATGAATGGGTACAGAGCAGGGAGCCTGAGAAATAACTAATTTGGACAACCTCTGAGTTCCAGACACAAGCTGGGGGGGCGGG